>VJOZ01053671.1:0-12727 GCA_009801055.1 Stichopus horrens
TGTCAAGTGAAATAAATTATAATAATATTTTCATATTTTTAGGATTAAAATGTTTGTTAGGTGATCGACTCATAGTACCCCCATACTACATTGTTATAGCATCACTTTGATGAGCTCTCTGCCTTTGACATATTACAATATCTTTTTAGTAGCATTCCCCACCCTCATCTCCCCAACCCCTTACCCTATGTTCTCGACTTTTACAATACCTGCCTGACCTCACATGGCAATCCTTTAGATAAATTCATTTATCACATTTACGGAATAAGAGAGTGAGATTGTGGTATGAAGGTTGTAGCAACACAGCTAAATCAATATATTGAAGGAGTGCTAAGTTGCACAAACAGTCATTCAGATGTAATTTGATAGTGTGTAAGAGGGGAACACTGGAGGATTATTTACCTAATACTGTTACTTTTCTGTATATCATGTTCAAATGTTGATAAACTGTTCTTTTGTCTTTAATTTTTGAACAGGTGAAGACACCTTCTGGTTTGGGGCCAACGACATCAGAGAAGAGGGTACGTGGGTGATGGGCGGAGACGAGAACAGTGCCCAGCCACAGGTGTATGAGAACTGGTATCCTGGTGAACCAAATAACTATATAGCACCAGGAGAAGACTGTGTAGCCATGATGTAAGCAATCAATAGATCAGTAATCTCTTCACAGTAATAGGCCCTGCAGCATCTAGTGAACATAAGGTAACGATGTTAGTTATCGAAGAAGAAAGGTGTAGGGTATGGTGTATGTTTCCTGAGATTGTTGATAAGAGTTATATGCATGGTATTACTACCTACAGTAAATGCCTACATACACCGTCAATGCTTACGATTGCTGTCTAGTGTGCATGTCAGAGGGAAGAAGACTCCGAAGAAGACTCAGCTTTTGCTGCGGGAGAGTCTGGAAATTCAAGTGATGACCATAATTAACCCATCCTGATAATCATTTAAAGTCATAATTAAATATGCACTGTAAGCAATGAAAAGATGATGGAGGGACTGTGGTTAACTTAAGTGCGATGTATTTTGTTTTGTTCGTAGACCAATTAATGAAGAGTATATCTGGAAATGGTTTGATTGGGGCTGTGACACTCCAGAAAGATTCATCTGTGAGGATATCGACCCAGACGGTTATTCTTTTAGGGGTAAGAATTTTTGCTTAGTATTTGATGAGAGCAGTATATTTTATAATCGATTTTTTTCTCGAATATAATACAGAATGGGTTTAGTGCATAATTTTGGTCATTTAAGAGGAAAATGGTCAGAATGTGGGTCATGTTATTTCTGTCTGTCACTGCTTGATACAGACTGAACACTTTTTTCTCTCAAGAGGCAGTTACTCTTCGGTGCTAATTATCAGCATTCATTCATTTATTCATTTAATCAATCAATCAGTTAGTCAATCAATCAATCAGTCATTGTGGTACTTATTGCTTTGGCAATATTTTTGAAAGTTGATTCCTCAATGGTGCATAACATTATTGTTCCACTTGCTTCACTCTATTCTTCCACGTTCCCCTCTCATAACAGTTCATCTGGTGTGTGTTGCTCGTAAACTGTCAACCTGCTGTTAGACTATTTATGGATGAACATTTTCATCTGATAATGGTATCTCATCATCAGGTGACCCACACACCTGTGTGTGTCTCTGTGTATCAATATATAGGTGGATATTAATCACAAGAATAAATCTACCTTTTTCTTCTTCAGTTTTCCTCTTAAGATTTGTTTATATATTATAAATCTACATTTGAATCCATTGTACCATACTATTGCTGGGTTTAATGTAAAGCAGAACACGATGGATTCTCCTTTGTATTTTAAATATGCCTAGTTGATGTCTTCAAGAATCAATCTTGATTTTCAGTTTAAGTGTTCAGTCGGATGTGAAGCATAATCCTTGCAGAATGTTATCACCTTTCCATGGCATACTGTTTTTTCCTTATCGTTTTGGAGATGAGTAGTGAACAAGAGTTATATTTCCTGTATTAAACCTTGAGTTATACAAAAGTTAAGCTTGTCAGATAGCAAAATGTCTCAAATCAATGCACATTCTAAGCAAAATATTCCGTAACTATTGTAGCAGATGTGGTATTATTGAGTACCTGCATTATGTTTCTTGTAAAGAACAGACTTCTTTTATTTGATATTTTGGTTTCTATTTTGTTGGTTTTTATTTTACATTTTCAACAGAGCACACTTATACAGTGGTAGACGAGGTTTTACCGTGGGGTAAGGCCAGCCAGTATTGTAACACCAGGGGAGGCCGTCTAGCACGCATTCCAGATAAATACGCAGAGAGTTTCATAGAGAGTCTTGTGGATGTATTCGAAGAAGATGGTAAGTTCATGATTGTTTGACTAACACCCAGTAGATACAGTCCAGGTCT
The DNA here is from genome assembly GCA_009801055.1 of Stichopus horrens. Taxonomy (NCBI): domain Eukaryota; kingdom Metazoa; phylum Echinodermata; class Holothuroidea; order Aspidochirotida; family Stichopodidae; genus Stichopus; species Stichopus horrens. The sequence goes on from VJOZ01053671.1 coordinate 2,390, forward strand.
TTTAGTATTAACTTTTATCATTTTTATAATAGAAGTATTAGAAATGTGTAAAAACTCCCCTTTTATAACAGAAATAAGATCCCATTTTAAATAAAAACATAGACCACAATCAACCACATCTTAGGTTGCAGGTGAATGCTAGTAATGGCATGTCAGCAAAGAGTTGATGTTACTCTTGTATTTCAAGTGAGTGGTTTAGTTTTTGTTGACCTTTGACCTGTTTCAGTTATTTTAAGGAGTAAAGGCGTCTGGATAGGCCTGAACGACATATCTCACCAGGATTACTTTGAATGGTCTGATGGGTCAAAGGTCACCTACACCAACTGGAACTCAGGGGAACCTAACAACTTCGCTCGCAGGGAGGACTGTACATTTGTGTACACTTCTGTGAGTAATTGTAAATATTCTATTCCCCCTATCATATATCCTTAAACAAATCCAAGTCAGTGCTTGCTATTTTACTCTTGTGTCAAGTGAGTGATTGTATACTGTTTAAGGTGACTCTTTTAATTCATCCAAAGGAGATGACGTCTGTCAGGTTGTGAATTATTCCTAGTCTTTAAATTCAAACCACTTTTTGATGTTAGAAGTCATGATGCCTGATGAAATCTGATCATATCTCTGTTAAGTAATAAACCATCACAGCCATAGCAAAGAGCTATTGCATTATAGCAAGTAAGAAACTTGAAGTGAACATTGAATTTACACTTTTCCTGTGAAGAAGTGTGACNNTGTGACGTTCTCTCTGTATTACCTATTTACAACAATGCTGATATTAAATGGCAAAGCAGATCAGGCCTCTGTTAGTGGACTGTTGTCTCAATCTGTTTGTGTGATAGACCTCAACATTTACAAAGAAGAACAAAGCCAAGGACAAGGGGTATATGGTTTGCAAACATAAATCAAGTATATTACAGAGTTATCACTTTAACATGTTCAAAGAGTGTAAATGCCTAATATCTGATGGTCACAACACCTTGTAGTACTGACTTACCATACACCTGTTACATACTGCAACAGGCTCAGATTTTGTGCCTGTGGGGATAAGCTCAAATAGCATTGGATGCAAACATACATGAAATAGGTACACATCTTCACCTGTTTAAAAATGTAAAAATTGCCTCTTATGAAGTGTAGTCAGCATGCATTATTTGCAGTAATTTTTAATTTATGATTTACTAATCACAGACTGGAACAAACCCAAATGGTGTGGTCCATTATGCCGGTCTCTGGGGTGACTACGACTGTGCAGACGATAACTTTGGTTATGTCTGTGAGAAGAAAAAAGAACTGGTTCCCACCACGGACGTCCCCCCTCCACATGAAAACTGCCCCAAAGGTTGGCAGTGGACCTCAAATTATTGCTTCTTCATAACAGAAGACTCCCTCTCTTGGGATAAAGCGCAAGAAACTTGCTTAAAGAAAAATACAAACCTGGCAACAATCAGAAATTAGTGAGTTAAACAACATGCAGAATTTTTTTGGTATTTGAAATGTTTGTTTACTGTAAGTTGTACTCTGAAACAAAGTTTCTCTAAACTGTAAACCAGTATTAAAATGAGGAATATTTGCAAAAAGTTAAAAATGATCTGTTGCTGAGATATATTTTGACACGTCATATTAAAGGGAGAGTTGGTGTGTCTTTTGCATCATTTTTGTTGAGCAGATTACCTCATTGTAATGACATGTGTAATGTGGCAATGAATAATGTATGCATAATTTGCAACAAAATACAATGAAAGTTACAAAATGCACCTTTTTTGCTGCATCACTTGCGATTCGTGTATGTACCAGTTGTACAACAGAAGTCGCACTAGCGCCATTTTTCTATAACTTCCTAAATAACACAATTTGTGGTTTGAAAGAGGTATAGAAATGTTTGATGTTACTGTAAGAAGATGAACAAATTTTAGAACTAATTTTTATTATTAACTTTTGACTTTGTCTTACTAATTCTTATTATTACTGATTTACCTGTTACATTTTGCTTTACCTGATGGCATTTTACTATTTATACAGTATTTTCAAACTTATTGCATTGGCACTGTTGATATCCTGTGCTTGATGGCATTTTACTATTTATACAGTATTTTCAAACTAATTGCATTGGTACTGTTGATATCCTGTGCTTGATAGCATTGTGCTATTTATACAGTATTTTCAAACTAATTGCATTGGCACTTTTGATATCCTGTGCTTGATGGCATTGTGCTATTTATACCTTCTACCTGAAGGCATTGTGATATTTGTATGTGGTACTTGATGGCATTTTGCCATTTGTACTCTCTGCCTGATGGCACTTTGCATTTATTTTTGCTACCTGATGACTAAATTGTGCCATTTGTATTCTTTACCTGATGGCACTTTGCCATTTATACTCTCACGCTTTGTGCCATTGTTTGATTTTCCTCTCAAATAACTATTTTAAAACAATTTGTCAAGGGTCATATTTTGAGAATGAAAGCATCACTTTAACCAAATTTTGTGGTGTAAAGCCAAATTGGTCACATTCTCCACTTTACAAAAGAGTTATAACAATTCCCTTTGTCTACTTTTAATTTTCTTTGTCTTCTTTCCAGCGGTGATGTCGCTGAAATAATGGATTGGATTCGTGATGAGACTGGGATATTTTGGATTGGTCTCAATGACTTGGATAGTGTTGGTTCCTATCAGTGGGTAGACGGTTCTCCTGTCACATTCACCAACTGGGATCTTGGTCAGCCGGGTTCGTGAGATAAATTCATCTGCTCACCAAGAGTTGTCCATGATTTTGATAAGGCTTGCTAGACATTATACACAAACTGCATACAGAAAAGAATAAAGAAGGTGTTAAGTCTTCCAGTGCAACAATAGAAAACAAAAATGAAAAAAAAAAATAAACTGAATCAAAATGACAAATCCTTAATTGTTTGATAATAGTTATAAAGCCTATGCACTATTACTGTCCACCAACGGTGTGCAATTGAAATGAAATTCATGTCATCAGTTTCTCTCATGTCACCTTTGAGTTAAAGCACATTTTTGTTTTTTACCAATAATCAGGGGAAGGTTGTATATTTTCGTTTCTTTCTGTGGGTTGTTTGCAATTTTATTTTGTTGTTAGTCAGTTGATGGCATTATTAGTTCTTTTCTAAGTTATTATCGTGATGTTGGTTTAAAATGTTTCACTTTTTGTCTTCTAGGTTTAACTTTACATTGCGTTATTTTCATTTTACTCTCAATGTACAGTATGCTTATTCGTGCAACCAATATGCACGAATATACTTTAGTATGCCATTTCTGTTTGCAGTATGTCAGTGTCTTCACCATGGTGGCATTTGCATGGCCATGCATGGGGGGTGGGAAGAATGGGCAATCTTGTTTCAGTTTTCATACATTTGATGCTGATGTTTTTAATCAGATAACGGTGATGGTAGATGTGTTGGCATGGTGGTTGGACCCAGTAACTATGGTGACTGGGATGACCAGACTTGTGACAGTAGATACCAGGCAATCTGCCAGAGACCACAGGAACATGTGGTCTTCCCTGACCCCCCGGCAACCCCGTCACCATCTTGGAACTGCCCTCGAGGCTGGAGTGGCTTTGGTTCTTACTGTTATTTGGTAAGTTTAACACACAAACTTATGATCAAACAAAAACATATTTCCAACTTAAGTCTCAAAGTGTGATTGTTAGAACTGAAAATTTGTAATTTTTGTATATTTAAGGTTGAATTGAATAGGATTGCCAGCTCAAACACTGTTGATGTATTGTAATACATTTGACATCAGCAACAGGCAACAAGAAGACAGGTTTACAAATGGAGGGAAAAATACTGCCACTCTTACTTTTATCAGATGTCTTAAAATCTGATCTTAACTGTAGTTGTGATCAACCTACAAATGCTGATATAAGGGGAAATTTGATCATAAAAAATATGATTGTTAAAAGATGAGCTCATTATATATTGTTTTCCCAGTTTGGTTGTAAACTAAGTAAGGGATTGTCTTTAGAATCTTATTTTTAACCATACTACATGTGCTATGGCAAAGAAAAGTTTGCACCAAAATTTTGGCTAATGAAGGGGTTTCTAAAATGTTTTCATTATTTACGCGTCATGATTCACCCATTCAACAATGTAAACAAAAAAACCCAGAATGAAAATCATAGTTCTTACATTCATAGTTGAAATTCAGACTACTTGATTTTGAAAATCCTCAGACCTTTAGACCTTATTGTTCAACTTTTTTGTGTGTGTTTCTTTCTTCAGGACTGTATATGTTGACTTGAAGTTACATTTTATGGACTAAACCATCTCTGAGTCTTTTTCTCATTCTGCACCTTCACTACTTCATTACATTCAAGACAATAGTTCTACGTACTTTTGATGTTTATTTATTTGAAGTGTTTTATCTTTGTGTCCCACAGATTGTGAGAGCTGGTAACCTTTCTCTGGCCTATTCTTGGGAGGACGCTCGAGAAGACTGTATGGAGAGATCGTCGCACACCGGTAGTCTGGTATCACTTCACAATTCAACAGTAGAGGATTGGCTAAAAGAACAAGCATCCTCATTGACCCCAAGGTAGCATATCTTCTGGTCTATGTCTTACTTTTATCATGAAAATGAGGGCCAGTTTAAAGGATCACAGTGGTAGCACTTTCATTATGATACCAAAATGTAGCTGAGGAATTAGTTTTATACTACGACTTATAAAACCTAACTGTTGCATCATTAACATAGCAGTCAATATTGATATCAGACTACACTTATCCTTTTCATGTTTAGGACTGCTGAAAAATCATCGTGGCAACGTGTTGTTAATCTGTGTAATGTTACATTTCAAGTGAATGTAATTAACACCAATTGCAATTTACCTATTTAAATGTATTAAATATCATAAAATAGCACACCAAATTTCCTGAAGAATGTGATTTGTAGCGTACACCCAAGGCCTCCTTGTAATAATTCAACTTTGTTATTTTACTTTCAGAGTTGGTGACCGAGAGGGTTTCTGGATAGGACTGAACGACCGAGGCACTGATGGCTGTAAGATGACCTTCTCACTATTTGATAATCTCTGTTTATGCAATTTAGATTATACATGATTGATTGAGATGACTTTGGTGAGACCTAGTCCTCACAGAATTTTCATAATGTGCTAAAATCAGTTCTCATGAGGACCTTTTCTACATGATAGAACATGATGTGATAGCCAGATATACCATAATGAGTAGGGTAGGTACCTCTCGAGAAGGGATAAACACGTATGATGTCACGTGAGGATTGCCTTTTGTTGATCTAAATTACATGCATATTCATACTGGTTTCATTCGTTTCAATGCACTGCTCTCTACAGCTAGTTTGTGGGCCTGTTTTTACTCAGGCACCTGCTCGTGATTGAGGGGCAGGGGAGGTGCCCCTTCAAAATCTTTAAAGTTTGTGGAGAATCCTGCAATGATATGTCAACAAATATACACTCAGCTTGTTCTCATTTTGTTGAAGAGCACCATTTCGTGGTGCCATAGTTTACTGTTGGAGACATATGTATATGTCAATTATACCATACACTAGTACATTGGTCTACAACATCGCATTTCATGCTAATGCAATTATCAGGTAAATGGCTACCTCAAAGGTACAGACACACAGACTGTCTTTCTTATTGACATACTTGGTGGGCATGTTACCGTGGCGACACCTACTTATTATCTCGTTTTTTGTTTTTGTTTTTTTATGGCGTTCTTGGTGAAGAGGATTGCTAACATTCCATCCTTGCATACGTTACATTGTCCTTAGCTTCTTTTTGAGGTGTTTCTTTTATTATATCTCCATAGGTTGTGTACTCTTTGTTATCCTTTCTTAATTCCAATATTGTGTTTGGATAAGTCATTCTCCTTTCCATATTCTTTGTGGCAAAATGATTTCATGTGGTTATTACACCTTCCTTTAAGTGTCCCCTGCCAGCCCTATGTATGTTGTAGATTTGTTACCCGAGGTTACTGTGGATTTATGTGCAACCCCTTTACCAGGTCCCTTCCCACAGGAGAGGGCAAACTTGTTATTGTCTGCAGTTGCAGGTCTCCTCTGTGGCTTCGTCATTGTTAATGATTTTATGTTATTGTGGGCTTTCTTTATTGAAACAATATTGTGCATACAGCTACAGCTAATTTGCCTATATTTTTGTTGAAAATTTGTGGAGCTTGCTCCCCAGAGGAAAGTGCCTTAATAGTAATTTAAGAACCCCCCACGATGCTTGATTTTACATTTCAGCCGTATGGTGGGTTAAAGGAAATGACTTTTATCCTTCTCTTTCTTCTTGGTTTGTGGTCACGGTTGGGTTCCTTCTCCTTGTCATATGTCATGTACTCCTTGAACCCAGACTTGCAGAGGGTAGTATTGTATGTTTTGTTGGTACTGTTGAATGTTTCTTGGTTTGATGATATGGTTGATGTCATCTTCCCAACAGATGTAGAAATATACTTTAAGACTGTGCTTGAGTGGTTTGACCTGATGTTTATGTATACGGGTTGATTGTTGGGTTTAAAGAATGGTTTGTGCGTATACCTGTGTTCAAGTCCAAGTTGATGTCCAAGAGGTCCATCTGTCTTGATATTTGTCTGGATTGTTATGTTGAACCCAATCTTCTTGAATATCTGTATAATTTGTTTGTGCCATCTATCACACTGTTGGTCCTGAGCAATCCTTTAGTGCTGCCAGCCTGTCATCAAGATGAAGTCCAATAATTTCAGGATGGAATCATAGTTCTAGGGTTTCTCTAGGTAATTCTAGGGTTTAGAGCACAAACAGACCAATTAGCTTACATCTCCTCCCACATCACAGGTGCCAGTCACGACATCGAATCCGTTCTCGGTACACTTTGTGATCCAGACATGATCGCGGGTATCGTAGAGTTTTTCTGGCCAGCGTGATCCCGTCGGCCTATACATCTGATATGTGAACTACCTGGCTCATGTCAGTGCTTCTGTATTAATGTTTTCCTATATCAAGGGGTATGGAATCACCCAATGTCGAAAACAAGAAAGCTTAGCTCCTCCTCTTATCTTCAAGACCCTTTAAGTTATTAGCATCATATTGTTGCTTATGTTTTGTTTGGATATTTGCAGTATCAAGTGGATGAACTAGAGAAGTGATGAGAGCTCCAGTTCATCTGCCTAAAAGAGAATTCATAGAAAACATCTTTATGTTTTAATTTTTATTTTTTTCCCTTTGTTCTCTTGACTTGATGGATGTGTAATAGTTGTCATATTTTTCTAATAGATTACTACTGGACAGGGTATGCTGACCATAGTTATATAGTGGAGTATGTGAACTGGGCTGAGGGACAGCCCGATGATGAAGACCACACTCAAAACTGTGTACAGATGTTCCTCGGAGAAAATTCTGGAGGTTGGGAAGATGAAGATTGTACACGCAAGAGAAACTGGATCTGTGAGATGCCAAAAACATGTAAGTTTAAGAAAACATACTGATATCCACACACTGATGTCCACACACTGATATCCACACAATGATGTCCACACACAGATATTCGCACACTGATATCCCTACACTGGTATCCGTACATTGATATCTACACACCGACATCCTCACACTGATATCCATGCACAGATATCTGAACCCTGATATACACACATTAATATTAACACACAGATATCCTGTCACTGATATCCACACATTGATGTCCACACACTGATGTCCAAACATTGATATCCATACACTGGTATCCTCACACTGATATCCTCACACTGATATCCACACTAGGTGTCCACACAGTGGTATCCTCATACTGATATCCACACACTGATATCTGCATGTATGTGTACCCAACTATTAACATGTATCTGTATACCTCATGTAGTGAGTATAAACAGCAGAGACTAACTGTTAATATCTAGTTCAATTAGTCTAAACTTATACCAGCAGTTTATACCAATTCTCCTCTAGGTCCATTTATTTCTCCTTGTCATGAGAAAGCCTATATCAGCTAGTCTTAGCTACTGCTACTGTAGTAATTGCAAACATACCTGCCTTCAAGTGTATTGTTTTTATTATTTATTTTTTATTATTTAAGTTAAACAGTATTTAGATCTTTCTGCAAATTTTACATAGCATCTTTCAGCAATTGTCTTCTATTCATCAAATAAGAAAAACTGAAAAAAAAGGAAAACTTCACTTTCACTATCTGTTCAGTTTTCTGCAGAATATGTTACTTTATTAGCAGCTAATTACATGATGATCTTTCATTCTTTATTTTAGTGGATGGATTGCCTACAGAACCACCATTAGTAACTGCCACACACTGTAAGTATGGTTTAGAATTTTACCAAATTTGAAAGCTAAAATGAAGTCATTAAAAAAATTTGTACTGTACTGAGAATGTGGAGTTAGTTACTTCTGCTGTGTACAGAGTTCTATCAGAATGCAGTTGGTTCTTAATACTTGTTCAATGGTTACTTTACAGCAATTGAGGGGGGTTGGGAGAAAGATCAGGGATTGGGAGGAGGAGGGGACATGGCAAAGGGATGAGAAATTGGTGGTGGGAGATAAAATGAGTTAATAAAGTTTGCTTAATTGGATAAACTATCCTCCTTGGTCATATTTTGGAAGAATTAGTTTGGAATTAGTTTCTGCATATTGGATTCTACTTGCACAACATAGCAGAGAGTTTTGTGACTTGAAATTTCTGATCATGTGATATTAGTTGGTATCTGCAGTGAACTTTGTTCACCAATCCATTGTTTCATCTCAGTTGTGAGATATTGATTGACTGCTCATATTTCAGCACCACTGTGTGGTGGTGATGCTAATGACACCATGTGGAGTTATTATGAAGGTGCCTGCTACCACAGGCATGGTATCCATGGGCAACAGGAATATAATACCTGGGACTTTGCAGAGGCAGTCTGTCAGTCATTAGATGCTCATCTTGTTTCCATCCACAGTCCAAGTGAGAACAATCTTATAAGATCTTGGGTGAGTAATGAGATTGAAAAGTAAATGAAAGTGAATTTGAACTTTCCATTCTAACAGTATAGTTTCTGCCACAGTATCCTACATTAGTCCAGGAATCCCACTGACCTAGTTGGATTCAAAATCTAAATTACATAACTCAATAAAATGTTTGATACACAATGGAATGCACTGTTATTTTTCATCTAAGGATGCTACATAAGAATGGTAAACGTAATGTTTAGATCTAGTCTACAAGTCCTAGTGTTTCTGTTTTATGTTGCTATAGAAACATCACTCTGTTTCTTGAATGTTTACCTCTTTCAGATGAAAAGAGATGAATTTGAAAAGATATGGATTGGAATGCGTTCTTATGGACAGGGGGGATATCAGTAAGTGAGATGCTAGTTTTTTATACTTGCTTTGGCAACAATGTCCGAAATGAGATTCTATAACAAGCATTCTATTTCATGAACAGTCTAATACCAGTGTGTCTAACCTTTTACATAACACCAGGATAACTGCAATCACTGGAATTTGTGGTACGTCAGGGACTAAATACAGTTTTCAAACCACCCTATGCTCAAGTCAGTAATCTTTCAGAAATGTATTCATATCATGTCACCTCCCAAAATTGTTGATTATATAGGTGATGATTCAAAATGGTGGCCACACAGAGATTTCTTTCTCCATTTTGAAATGGCATTCGCCTCTTGTCAACATTTGGATAAGCAGAGCTTTTGAAGGAAGTGGTAGTGCTTTTAGTAGTACTTACTACCACTACATGCAGTGACTAGTAGTTTACTAGTAGTGACTATTACCATTAATTTGTAGGAACTAGTAGTTAACAATTGCAAAATTATTACCATCACTAGCAATGACTTGTAGTACCTATTGAATATTAATTACCATTACTTAAAGAGTTATAATTACAGAAGTATCTATTAATGGCTAATTTTACTGGATTATTGTTACACAGGTGGTCAGACGGTACAGCAGTGGATTATGTCACATGGGCTCCTAATCAGCCAGATGACCGAGATGGAGAATTAGAATGTCTTGTGTTTTCATCTGCAAGCAGTAAGGATATTTAGTTTGCCTCATTGTACACATTTATCAACACTTAGCCTTTCTGTTAAAGTGCTTGATTTATCAACAATTTGAATTTCATCAACAAGTTTAGATAAAGCACCGTGTTCATTTCAGGCCAGAAAACTTTTTGCTCATTTCCTTGTCCATGTTGTGGAGTGTCAAGGGCCGTGTCAGGACATTCCTATTTCATTAGCAGGGCTCAATATACATGTGAAGAAGTTCACAGCGGAAATGAGCAATTTGTGGTAGGTCCATGTTACTTTGTAGGACGTTAAGGGATGTGACCCAAAATAT
>VJOZ01053702.1:1286-20569 GCA_009801055.1 Stichopus horrens
ACCAATGGTGGTGCTCCACTAACAACTTGTCCACAATTTTAGCTATCATGTAAGTGCATGACGACCAGTGCAAATTTAGCATCGGCTCCTTAGGAAGGATGCCCCAACGCTGCCACTAATAATGAATTCTGATGCTCCAACAAAAACAAAGTATGTACATCTCTCATAAACCTCTTCAATCATTAAAAAAAGATGAGACTACAAAGTACAGGAGGTATCTCTAAAATAAAGGAAGAATCTCTAAGATGCAGAATACTAATAAAAAAGCAAGAAAGAGAAAGTGTAATCGTGAATGATTCTCAACTTTACTAAAATGAAATATTAGTCTATATAAATGTTGAAACATAGCTCATACAAAGTCATTCAGTTACTCTCTCGTGAGAAGCAACTACTAGTACTGCAGATTATTTTTAAGCTAAGACATTTCAAACCATGTGAAATTTATTGCCTCACATCAAGGAAAGTTAAAAACAACTGCAATCTATCTATACTTCAGCAGCTGTACTCACAAAAATATTCCATGTTATTTTATCCTTTGTGCTAAACATCTGTATATATGTACTACACTATCAATCATTGCCTTTCCTTCAGACATAATCTCATTAAAACTGCACCAATCTTTTCTAGGTGCATTTGGAATTAGTGTCAAAATATTGCTTACCTCTACAAAACATTTACTGGTGAAATCATTGTAATGAAACAAAAATGTTGAACAACATAAAGATGGTGCAAACTCATAATAGGAAAATTCATAGGATGCACAGAGTGGTAATGGACTGTATGGGTCAATGCAAACATTTTCTTCAAATTCTCACTATTTCATCTCAACGTGTTGACCCAAGGTTAATAGTCGTCAGTGGAAATTTCAGCAACACATTAAGACACCTATTTAAAAGATATCTGTCCAAGTGATGAAACTTACAGCAAATGTAAAATAGACACCACTTGAGTGATGACTTGTAGCAGATACTAACCAGATGACATATAAGTAATTACTTGCAGCTGAAATTAAAGAAATGTCACTATAAGTAACTACTTGCAGCAGAGATATCACTATGAGTAATTACCTGTGGCAGAAAGTAACGAGAAATCACTACAACTAATTACTTACAGCAGAAATGAAAGCGGTATCACTATGTGTAGCAAAAATTTAAAAAAATATCGTTTGGGGAGATTATTTGTTGTAGATACTTAAAAGACATCACTAAGAGTAATTACTTGCCACAGAAATAGATATCTATCACTCAAGTATTTACTTGTAGAAAATACTAAAGAGATATCACCCAAGGTGACAACATGCAGCACACATAAACCAGACATTACTCAGGCTGATAACTCATAGCAGAGGCCAAACAAATACCTTTCCCTGTAAATACTTGAATCATCAACTCCCCAGATATCACTCACAGGATTACTGGTGGCAGATACTAAAGAGATACCACTCATAGTAATTACTTGTAACTAAAACAAATGTCATTAAAAGGACCTACTTATAGAAGTAATAATACATGCATCACTGAAGTTGACGACGACCTGTAGCAGATTGTAAGCAGACATTACTAAGAGTGACAACTTGTAGCAGATACTTCACAGATATTACCTGACGATGTACCCACAATAGATCAACCATACTGTGCTACTTGAAGTATTACTGCAGCTCAATTTTCTCGATACATCTGGATTTGAGAAATGCCATTGACCCCCATGGCCTCAGATACACAATTTTCATAGGTTAGTTCCATCCACAAAGACAATGCTAATGCATGTGTCAAAGGTACTTTCACCTTAAGTTACATTGAAGTTTTACACAAGTGCACACTACAGGGCCAAGTCACACTCCACAATTAGTGATAAAACTTGTCCAGCTTACTGGCAGATTCAAGGGAGGGCAAATGGGGGGAAAAGGTCCACCCAAAGTGGGGGGGGAGGCAAAACACAATATTTCTGGGAGATAATCATCTTCACAACTTTTAACTTTAGTGGAAGCAAATCACCTTGAAATATTACACATACCTCCAGCCCAAACCCCCAAACTAAGGACTTTGATCCAAAAGTGATCCAGTTAAAGTTTGTAGAAAATTGCAGCTTGGAAAAGCTCCACAAACTATTTACACAGGACCCAAATAGAGTTGCATGTAATTTAGTGCTATGTGGTACGCACCAACCTCAGTATATATTTCTTCTTTTTTTGATCCATAAAATGAAATAGAGTTTCTTGAACCAATAAATTATATCAGACCAACATGGAGGAATAATTAAAACAAAAAAAGACATGCTGTACTCACTTCACCTAGATATATCCTATAAAAATTGCTACCAACACTGTCAGAATTAAGTAAGTGCAGAGATACACAGCAACAGGAATGAGTCTTGAAATAAGAAATCAAGATGCCGGTTAAAATTATGAGGACATGTGCCCTAAAAAATGGCTATTGCCCCCAAAATGGCTATCAAAATTACACTACAGAAGTACATGCAGATCTATTACTAATGGATAAAGCACAAATGTAACAGGAAGAATAAAAAAAATCAGGTACATTCACTTAAGCAACATTTTCATTCTGTCACACTTGAAGCTACACAAATATTTGGAATACCTCCTTTAAAATTGTTGGCATTATGGAAAACTTAACCCATCATATATGTCAAGCAAATGAATCCCTCTAACAACTAATTTCATTCTGGCATGAATCTGTAGAATGCACACAATGCTGGGAGGGTCAAGAATACCAGTGAGATGTATGAATGCAGTGCATATCCCTACCAACCTGTTTCCTATCTACCTAAGACATTGAGGAGAAATTAATGTTTGTACTATTTCAAAATTTCAGTGTAAAGGAAAAGTAATTGCACCAAAATGAAATGAGCACATGTTTTAGCACAAAATCATAACTGCGCAAAATCGTAACAAAGGATAATAAAAAGAAAAAAAAGTTGAAAGGACAACAAAATTATTTCAATACCTGCTTGTGTATCAAACATGATGCACACCAAAGTTTTCAAAAAGAGGTTGCCTTAAAATGTCCATGATGAGATGATAAAATACTCTTTTGTTTTAAAAACTGCAGCTATGTATCCCAAGAGATTCATACTCAGGCAAAGACACAAACCATGAAGAAAGAAAAGTTATGTCATTGACAGAGTGATGATTTTTTCCAAGTACTAGCAATAACTCTACATAACATTTTGAATCATTAACAAGGTACATATACTATACATTTGTCACAATCGACAGGAAGAAACAAACATATCTTGGGGACAAGTTGTCACCAAAGTTCATTGATGAGCAGTTGCCATGAAAATTGCACTGGAAAAAATAAAAGCAGCCTTCTTTCCATAGCTCATTCTTGATTTCTTCAGCCTCTTGGTGGTAAGCTGGAGGCACACAATTCGAAGCTGCATCACCCCGCATCCCCCTCAAATTTTCAGAGATGGAAAAAAAAGGAGGTAAATGATGATACAAAATTCTTGTGCAAGTTTAAATTTCACTGTCCTCACCATTTTTGTTTTATATTGATATACCCATCAAGTGACAATTTCAGTGAGAATTTTGTGGCTTGTGTGCAAGATACAAGCATTTCAGATTAAAAAAGAAACAAACATTCCTCTAACAAGATTTTCGACCATTATATACACATTTGCAAATGGAATGCAATGACTGTTTTTGCTAAAACAATAAAACAACAAATTGAATGGATATTCATTACACCCTGATTATAGTGTCAATACAGAAAATTTAAATGCGAATCTCTATTTCAGTGTCTAAGGATTTAAACTTTCACTTTCTAGCAACACTCCTCCAACGAATTAATGTTCTCTTCTCTTTTTCCCTCCACCTTTCGATTCTTTCACGATTTCCATGTTGGATCGAACAGGAAGAGCATCACACCAAGACTGATGACAAAATAACAGTTTGATGCACAACAGTAATCATATATGCTGCATCTTGTGTCTAAAAGGGAAATCCTTTACTTTCAAGAGTATCTATTACATGTTTAAACAATAACATATTTCCTTGCTCCAAGACATGCTACGAGGTTATCTTCACAACTACTAATTTGAACAATGAAATATGGCAAACAAACATGACATGTTTGTTGGACATATTTAAATGTTCAAATTTCATGTGATCTGACTCTATTTTTAGAGATCTTAAAAGCTACCAAACAATGATGAACACTGTCTCTCTGTCTCTCCATGTGTACTGTTTGTGAGCAGAACAATATGGCCCTCTTTGTTGGGTGTTACATCTCACATTGAGCATACTTTGTGAATAGAGGAAATGTTAGCTGAAATGACCAAAGGGTCATCTATCAACACTGTTAGACATGGTTTATTTTTCTCACCACCATCATTGCATTAATATTCAAATAATTTAAAAACAGTGTACTCCACAGACTTTAAAGGAAGTCCAGGGGGGCATCTTTGCAATCAGAAAGTGATCCCCTGCAGGGGAGAGATTTGAGGGGTGAGAAAAAGCAATCTTTATAACTGAGATGCTTAATGATGAAAATTGGTGTCACTTAGGGATGATTCCTTGCTCTTCTTGAAAAAGAGGTAGCCTACTGTCAACATTTTTGGGAGGCCAAGCGGACCTTTTATGGAGGGTGAGAATTTTTTAAGGGCGGTCGCTATTTCGGGGGGGGAGCAATTTTTACTTGGGGAGATAGGCCTCCTCCTACAATCTCAAGAAGAGAACACTGAAAGACGTGGTGACAGCCTCAAATATCAACAACTTGAGATGGAATGCAATGAATGAATCGAGGACTTAGATGATTAGCATGATGACGAATGAAGGGATATGAGATTAGTGTCGAACAACAGAAAATGGCAAACAAAATGAACTGAAGTATTTCAACATTTAACCACAGATTTTGATGCACATTTCTTTTCAGTATAATAATATTTCTGACGGTTTGATCAAATTCAGGGCAAGATTGTGGCACAGATGATCTGTAATGGATTGCTTTTAATAAGTTTTATTACACATATCAAGACAGTAAATGATGGGAGCAACAGTTTCAAAACATTTTTGTTTTGAATGTTCAATTCAAACAAAGAAATGAACACTGGTAGGACAATGTTGTGCTACAATGTACATGTATGTACAATTTACATGATTGCATTTTGTACATAGGTATGTGCAATGCACATGACAATGTACACTGCACATGACAATGTACACTGCACATAGATACAATGTAAATGTATGACAATGTATGTTCAATGCACATCTATGCATGTACAGTGTACATGATGACAATGTTCATGCATGAAATTGACTACAATGTGTATGACACAGCATGACAAAGTTGATAAAGTTGATGCTATTCTAAACACTTCTCCTGGTTATTTTAACTTTGGACAAACACATACACACAAAACCAATGAACGTTAACTCAACATACGAAGTGGATTTCAAGGACCAAGAGACAAAAGTCATTTCCGCTGAAACTTGTGTACCTGTAGTGACAAAAACACTCACTTGTGGGCACAGAAGTCTTTCACAGGATCTTTCACAGAAGTCTTTGCTAAAGACTAGTGTGTTACTAAGGTAAACATCACTGTTTCATAAATATTACAGTAACTGGTTTCTTGGTTAAATGATATGCATCATAAGAAAAAATAAAATTGTAAAGAGAAAAGAAGGCCAATGATATCAATTTTCGAAAGAAAGCAGGTAGAAATGATCTGAATTACTGACCTCTACCAGACTGACATAATTACAGAAACTTGATAAAATTTTCATGTTAATATACCGTACATTCTTTGGATGAAGTGCCCCACAATGAGTGATCATGTAAATTTTAAGGACTGCCATAAACAAAAAAGAAACCACGTTTCCAAAGCTATCAACAATTGCTCATCAATTTTCCATGTCTGTGCTGCATTTTCTTATAGTCCAAAAAATTAATGTCAGAAAGAATTTGAATAAAAATTAAAGAAAGACTTGACTTCTACTTGGAATCTACAGTTTTCACACCAAATCTTTAAATACCATCTCTGCAGTGCTTAAAAATCAATTATACAATTGTTAGTTTGAATTCTTCCAATCATAGAAATAATGAAATTAAAAGTCCATCTTTCTCTTTGCCATACATAGAAAATCTTTGACACCTTCCAATACCTCCGTGCAGACGGGCATTTGCAGATACAGCAGAATGTTGTCTTCTGAGGAAGATTTTCAGAATTCTTGTCGGATAATTTCCACCGTGCCGAAATTGCGCGGACTTACAAATGGAATCACCGTCTGGGAAGGATGAGTTTCTCCAAGTGTGCGAGAGGAATCTCCACCATCAGAGACAGAATGGTGGCACAGACGTAAGTTATCAAACAAATGCCGGCAAATGTGAAAGACTGCAGCAAAAGGAAAGGAAAAGAAACATAGTTACTTTAAACTTTTTCTTGAGGACCACCTGTCAAATCAAAAACAAAGTTATGTTATATACTTAAAAGGAAATACCTGGTCTGAAAGCTGCAGTTTTTGGTAACATCAACAGAGTAACACAATCTGTAAAACTGCATTGTCACAGAAGCTGCAAATCTACAGTGTCACAGAAGCAACTACATTTTTAACACAAGCTGTAAAACTGCAAT
This sequence comes from Stichopus horrens, assembly GCA_009801055.1. Lineage (NCBI taxonomy): Eukaryota > Metazoa > Echinodermata > Holothuroidea > Aspidochirotida > Stichopodidae > Stichopus > Stichopus horrens. The sequence continues at coordinate 7,884 of VJOZ01053702.1, forward strand.
GTCACAAAAGCCGCAAAACTGCAGTAACATGTGTTGTGAAACTACAACCTTTACTTGCATAATTCCCACAGAACTTTTGGAGGGGTTGGAATTGATGTCGCAGGCCACGAGAAGAGAACGAAAGATATATTACAGTATTTACCAATGAGGAAGGTAGTAGTCACCTGGGTTGTAGTCAGCCCACTTTGAGAGCTTGTTACTTATTTGAACTGGCAAATATGCCTCACCCTATCCCCTATGAAATCTACCCCCATTTTTTTATTTTCCACCTTTTCTTTTAAGTTTCTTCTGCACAAATGCTACTGTACACTGTCTCACCTCAGAAAAGTTGCTCACAATCAGATTCAGATGATGATTTTCAGGCATAATTCAAATGGTATGCTAAGTGTTGTTCTTTTTCTTAGTACTTTTGTTTTCTGAACCATCTCAGTGACAGTTGGAAGAGAGCAATTTTATTCTCCATGCCTGTCAGGAAGAATTATTGCCGGTTAAAAGCACCGACCAGCATGGTGACATCCCTAGTAATCACACTTTAGACATAAAAATCCAAAACGAGGCATTCGTGACTGGATCGAAGAATCGCAAGTGACAAGTAACAACGACAAAGTCAAACTCACCATGAGTTGAAGAGAGAGGTACGGTGGTGTTCCAAGGTTAGCGAGGTACAGCATAATGATGATGGGATGCAGCAAGAAGGCTGAATAAGTCAGTCTAGAGAGAGGAACCCATATATTATGACTCAGTATGGCATTCACCCATCCTGAAAATATGAAAGAAAATAAAATAAATGGAACAGGCACAAAAAAAGTATTGACTTTAGGCCACTGGCTGGAAAAGTTGGGTGAGAAATTTCCGGTCAGGGCTCGATGAAGGAAAAAATACGGTGTTTCAAATGCACCAAGACGGCTCTATGCAAACAAAATAGTTTAAATCATTAGTAAGCCATTCAGTCTCACCAATAAACATTGGCACATGCTTCAACTCCTCAAGAACTATACATAAAATGAGTTACAGAAGATGCATCACTCGAATTTTTGAAAATTTGGAACAAACTATCCCTAGATTTCTATCTGTGAGAAACGTATTTCTTGGCATGGAGGCTATCATCCTTCTTTGTTTTTAATAACTTATCATTGTGTCCATAAATATTGGTTTTCAAACAATGACCCTTTTCTGTACAACAAATGGTTTATTTCCCTTTAAATCTATGATTATACATTACATGCAGCACACATCAGCAGCAGGGGGGGTAATCCTCACCTTCCAATTGAGGTAACATCCTCCTCCTCAATGACCTGCTACAGTCAAATTAAGCTAACGGTACAGTAGCAATGCTTTAGAACCTCAGGGGTGTAGTTACAATTGTTCTGCTTTTGTTATGGGTCAATGAACCCAACTGGCACCTTTTCGCTTATCATACCTAAACAGTACCACCAATGAGAGAGCCAGGAAAGAAAGATGGCAGAGAGATGGCAGGGGAAGAGAGATAGCAGATGAAGAGAGATAGCAGAGGAAGAGAGATAGCAGAGGAAGACAGATGGCAGAGTGAGACAGTTGGCACAGACAGTGAAAGCATGGTGGGGGGGAAGACAGTGGGAGGAGAGTCCAGGCAGATGGTAGGGAAAGGCTGATGGTTGATGGGAGGTTGATGGGGGAACACAATATGTGCAGACAACAGGAACAAACAGAGGGGGATTTGCAGGAAAATCCAAGTAACTGGGTATTGGTGGGCCTACCATGATTGGTCGAATATCTATCAGGACACCAATCAATATGACGACATAAAGTTGTTGTTTAATACTTAATTACAATGCAACTGAATGCCATCATGCAAATGTGGCAACACAAGGCACGTACCTCCATGTCCATAGTGGCAAACGAATGCCACCCATGCCACGTAGAGAGTCCAAATGGTTTTACTGAACATATGGTAAAGGACGTTGTAGGGCAAATCCCATTCGCTACCGCTGTATCCCGATGGTATAGTATTGATGACGAAACCCCCGACGGTGCCAAGTAGAGTCCAACCGAGAAACCCAAGGAACTGAAAAGATGCAAAATAGGTTCTAGAGTCTCATAAAAACAAACCTCTGTACTTGATAACAGCAGCACATGAGGAATATTGGAGAAGGAGGTAAATGTTTGGAATCAGTATCTTTGAAATCACGTTACATACAAAACATTGAAACAAAACATATACTCAAATAATTAATAAGAGATTGTTGCTTTGAAAATTTGTAGTCTCCTGCCCAACGAAGGAGTACGGTTGCTCAATAATGCTTTCTATTTGTCATGCTTTTGAATCAAAGGACAAATTTAAATACCACACAGGTTGCCAGTCACCCTTTATTATCCTTCTCTTAATGTTGGCTCTCTATTCCAGTGGTATGAAAAGAAGCAAACACACTACCGCAAGTCTTTACAGGGATAATAAGGGATATTATTTTTCCCCTTTCATTCATTTCTCTTCAATATTTTTCTTAATTTATTGTTTCAAAAGGGGTTTCGGGGCCACATGATGCCTTTCAGCACGCCGAATTTGGCACACAGGTCCCAGATTGGCCACCCCGTGATGTTGATACTTACAGCATTCATTTTGACGGAATTCTTTGGGTATCTGTAGAATACATATCCAGTGACCATTCCTATAATATACGGCTGGATGCGGCAGTAGGGCTTTGTGTAAATCACATCCCAATACCAATGACTGCTGTTGGTGCTGTGAGGGAAAACAAAACAAGTCACAATGAAACAAATGACAAGTAGAATGATACCACAACTGAAAAAAGACTAACTGTGTGAAATTTTTAGACCAAAGAAATTTCACTTTGATGATGTTGTCAAATTTTCCGGTGTGATAAATTTCTCATTACGGTGTTAAAATTATCCCAGTCAAGTTGCCCCACAGTATTTTGTTTCTACTAGTTTTACATATATTTGCATTTCTCACTCCTCATGCTGATATCTTCAATGATGGAGGAAAATATGTAGGTTGGACAATTGGTAGTGTTGGTGGGTAGGGGTGGGGGTGTTGGAAGGGGGAGGAAGATGACATATTCAATGTCATCTTTGTTTCCGAACCAATCTTGCCCAAGTTAACCTATTTTACCCCTGGCTTCAAACACAAACGTCTAAAACATGCATAGGTACACTGCTAAAAACTCAACCCCTCTCAAAGTACATGTGTGTCCTCGCAGTTTTCTATACAAGGAACTGTGTTTGTTCTCCCTTCCTGCACATAGCCTTCTTGTATTTACAAGTCTGTTCAGCAACAACTTACGAGGGACCAACTGTCTAAATAAAGTCCTATAGTTTTATTTATGGTTCACTCTCTTTATAGTATTACAGTCAGATGAAGAAATATCCTGTGACCTAAGCTGTGATGCCAGGTACAAAAGTGCATGAACAAGAAGGACTGTATATAAAAATGTACAATATGAAGAGTATATTAAGTTGCATCTGGCGTCATACATTCAATATGCACTTAAAGGAATATATGAACATATGTAGTATGCAAATTTAGCTAGACTTTGAAGAATGCAACTTTAGGAATATACAACTATGCACCTTTGGATACATGTACAACATGTACAACTAACATACTCTTTTCAGAGTATGTGAAATATGCAACCTTGGGGATACGTCAACTACACAACTTAAGGAATATACGAAGTATGCACCTTTAGGAATATATGAAATATGCAAATAAACAACATTGTCAAATTCTAAAAAAAAAGGACACCTTTGCACTTTTTTTTTTGATGGTACAAAAGAGCACCTAGTCCTCATAGAATCTTTGAAATGTGCTAAAATTTTGTTTTGAAAAGACACCTTGTCTGCATGATAGAACATGACTTGATATCCAGACATACAACAACAGTTAGGGTTTGTCCTTCTCAAGAAGGGATAAACATGTATGATATCATGTAAGGATTGGCTGAAAAGAATTGCTTACTCAAGACCTGGGACTGCTTGAAAATCGTATACTCCGACCAGGATACCCGTGACACTAACGCTAGTCAAAAACAGAGACATCAGAACACAAAAGCCAATTTTAGGCATACTGGACAGAGAGAACAAGGAAAAAAAAAAGAAATGTTGATATCCAGAATACAGAACAAATATGCAGATTTGTGGTTAGGCTGGTGCAAAATGTAGCATCCTTTACAGATCTGGCTCATTCAATGAGTACAGCACCCAGAATGCATTCAAACCTTACATGGATATTTCTTAGCAGCAACACCATTTACGGCACTTCGATACCACAAGGAAAGACGAGGCGCCGTGAACAAAATGTAAATGACATCTAAATATCAAGTTAAAAAGCATCTCAAAGTGAATGAATAATACATTTGATACAGTTTGTTCTGAAAAAAAGTAAATTTGATTTCTTGATAATTTTCCATAATCACTTAATCACGTCTAAATATGTACATAGACTGGTCAAACTATAAAGTAATCTCATACTTTGATGCACAAATGATGTCAAGTTAATGAAATAAGTGATGATTGTCTTTGATTTCAAAATTTTGTCAATCAGCTACAATCTCCACATAGGCATTTAACATTTACATCAACATAAAAAGCATCCTCACGTCAAGAAAGTACCAGATTTTCATGATTTATCACAAATGCTGGGGTGACCCACTGCTGTGTGACTAATGATAGGAGTAGCACTGCAACTGATGGGCAAGAAAGTCTTGATTAAGAGATCAAAGCTGCTGCATTTACAGGAGTAATACAAAGATCAAAGATAGATATGGACTTGAAGTACCAGTTATGATCATCCCGATCAAACTGTGGGATGGGGAACAAAATTTCACAAGACCTATACATTGCAGGTGCTCGAGAGGAGCCCAAAAAGAGTAGGGTAAAAGAAGTGTGAAAAATGTATAAAAAACTTGAAGAAAAAGTTAGGACTATGTAGACAAAAAAACAGGACAAAGGTAACTCTTAATCAGAGTTACAGTAGGTTTCATCAGTGCCTACCACTACTGCAGATGGTGCGTTATGACATTTTCACTTCTCTCATAATCACAGACTTGGTCACCATTCGAAGAACGTGACATGCAATTGATGTTGTTCATTTCCTTTTATTTTTGATTTTGGGGAAAGTCAAAACAGTAGGACATAGAAGGCTAATGTAAGAGTTTTAAGAAATAATTAGAATGAGGATGATCCAACCTGTATGAGAAAGTAGGATAACGTGACACGTAGTGTCACGTGACAGCTATCGAGTCTACTTGATATCAAGCTATCCTGAAAGCTATCGGCCTATGTGACATTGAAGTGTGCAGACCACAAACTAAATACCGGGGAGTGGGTGGTACGAGTTGGTTTTTCAAACTTACAAAAGACACACAATCAAACTTAAAACTCACTTGAAAAGACCATTTTTTGTGATTTTTGTTTCATAATTTTCACAAGAAAAGCTTGTGCTTTGGTGATGAATACTGAACATACTTACTAATAAAGAGGTACCAAAATGATTGGTGAAATTAAAAAGAACTGCATATTATTGGCTAGATACCAAACCCACGGCATACACTGCAAAGTCAAAAGAAAGAAGGGAGTTATTAAAAAGGACAATGGTAGAGAAACATATTTCAACACATAAGAGAGTCTTCTCTTTGTTTTACGGTTCATCCCGTCTGTACAGAAAGCAGGTAAAATTAACAGAATACACTGATATATTTAAATTACCTTCCAGTTGACTCTTGGTCAACATGGCTCAATTCTCCGAGAAAACTGACAAATAAATTGGACAGAAGACATGTAGACCACATGAGGTGGGTCTGTCAATCACATTAATATCCTCAGCAGGGACCTGGAGGGCTAGACCCTGCTTACTCAAATTTGACGAAGTGCCATGGTGAAATTAAGTTTATGTAATTCACTGGCATGGATAACCTTCCTGAGGGGAGGGGTATAAGTTCCCTCCCCTTTTATGACTACATTTGAATTTCATTGTTTTAGAAGGGACTGTTATGGGGGACGTAATGGTGCAAAGCTTGTCCACTCTTCTTTTTTTCACAAAAATGTCAAATTTTATAACAAATAATTTCAACTTTGAGAGAACTTTCAAAATAGGCTATGTTCTTTTGAAACTTTTCTTCTTTTCTACATTCTTCCGCAATTCTATTGCTACCGCTTCAAACCACATTGCACGCCATGAGGGACACACTGGCCACCATTTTAGAATCATGAGATAGATGGTGAGTGACCAGAAAGGAAACAGAAGCAATGAAGCAAACCAGACAGTATCATGGAACAAAAGCCTGCAACTGACGGATATTCACTGTGTCACAGGAGCTGACAAAGCCGCTTGCCATGAAGCAGTTCGTAAATACTCAGCATTTCTTCTCTCCTTAACATAAAATAGTTTCAGCTCACCTGATTTGCTATATTTACTGGATAAAAATTATTTATGAAGAGAATGTTTGTCCACCAGTATTTGGGACAATTCTGTCGTACACCGAGCATTTGGGCAAATGGTCCTTCACCAAAATAAGGCGTGATGAAGGTGTAAAAGACCATGGTGAAGGCTAAAGGTGGAAGCAATCTAAATGTAGGAAAAGTAAGAATNNNNAATAAGACAATGGTGTCTACAAATATTGGAAACATGTTAATCATGTTAATCACAGTGAGGTACTAAGCTGGGCACAGCCCTCTAGTTATGGGTGGTAAACATCTAAAATAACACTCTGAAAAAAATCAATAACCGAATCAAAGTGGGCATTTTTTTAAAAAAGGGCTACACATCAAGAAATTTTGGGTGAGTAACCCCCGTACTCATTCCGTCATCCTACAGAGCTAGCTTTTGTGGTATTTATCCAAAGGACAATGCCTTGAGGGAATAAAAGCTTGGCAGGCTCAAAAGAGAAGAACTTCTTACAGAAAATGTGTCAAGAATTCAGGGGAGAGATCTCAAAACACTGAGTCCAAGATGGTGAAAGCAAGCTGCACATCCTACATGGTTCTTTTTTTTTTCTTTTGAAAGCAATGATTTGAATTTTCACATAAATCCCTCAATCACCTACCTACCAATAGGAAAGCAGACTGAGAGACTGAATGTGTCACCTGAAGAAGAGGATTTCTATTGATCACTGGTTTGATATGAGGTATTTAAAATCATATTACATCCCTACATTCTACACCACAAGCCCTTTAAAAACTTTTTTCCTAGTACCATTTTTTCAACACTTCCTGGAAAACAGAAAAGCTCTCATGCCCGTGCAATAAAAAAGCCAGATAACTGTATTAAGTGAAAAAAAGAATTAGCGAGAGGTCAGTGTGACCTCAGAAATTGCTAACCTCATGAGGTGAGGCATGTTCTCTCTACTCAAAGGCAGCTAACCTCCTGCTCAAAGACAGCTAACCTCCTGAGGTGAGGCAGAGTCTCTCTACTTACAGACTGCTACCCTCCTATGGTAACCATTCAGCAGAATGCATGTACAAGAATGTTAAGACCAATGTCAGGATGGTCCATACCTATTCAGCTACATGACAGTGGAGTATACAGCAGTGTATTGCTTATAGACGTCCTGGTGAGCTGGAAACAGTTCTTGAAATAATGTAAGCTGTTATTTCTGCATCATTCTGTTTCCTCTTTACTGTTAGGTACCAACAACAAGAAACCATTTTAGAGTAAAACAGGCAAATGAGAAGTGTCTGAATAGATCAAATCTGCATTCGAGGTCAGCTTTGTATTATTCTATGTATGGCATTGGATGACTGAAACATAACAGCAGACATAAGTTTGATGCTTTGATCAGCTCATGATGTGATCAAACTCTCACATTTCACGACAGTGTCACTTTAATTTATTTATAAACTTTCACACAATTTTTCATACCATCATGTAGCTCCACCAGGACATTAAATATACGCCCAGACCAGAGAAATAATCTGACCAGATATGCTTACCTCCAATAACGATGCAGATAAAACCAGAACCAACTGATCCTGCCATCTTCTACTTTCATTTTATTCAAAGTGAGAAACGTGACTAAAAGGCCGCTGAGGGAAAATCAAACAATATGGAAAAGGGTAGTCATGGGTCAATGTATTGCTGAAATGTATCAACCACTTGCCCCGCGGCTTTAAGCGGGCCTTCGGCATGTTTCAGGAATCAGTTACATCTAGGCAGACTGTTACATCACTGATGCAGATAGTCAGGAAAAGTTTGCATCCTTTCATAAAGATATATCACCATGCTGTTCAAAGAACCAGAATTTTTACTGTGGCTGCATGTTTTGAACAATTTGAGCAAGATAACGTGTTACCATCGAAAATATCTAAATGTAACTACTTTTCTAATTTAAGTCTAACGATTTCCTATCTGAGACCGCATGTGCAAGCAAAACCAATGTTTGAAACAGAATCCATTCCTCACTAAAAGAGTTCTATGATGTTTTATCAAAGAATGATTTTCACTGGCAATTGTCTGACAAACTTTTCAAATGCTAAGGGCTAGTTTCAAGAAACATTTCAGAAAAGAGAAGACACTTGAAACATCAATGGTTATGATGTTTTGTGACATATTTGTTTTCTTTTTGCTTAACTATAACTTCTACCAATTTCAATTCCCAGTTGAAATTACCTCGTAATTACCTTCTATCAGACAGACCTATCCCTTCATACATGGATCTCCCACTTTCATGCTGGTTGCAATAAACTGTACCATTAAATTGACTGTTTCCATTTTTTGAACTGCTCATCTAACCAAACACATTTGTAATAGTTAACACATCATCAATGCTCTTTTGATAAGAGATACATGTCAGACAGGGAGGAGAAAACATTCAAAAAATGATACTTCTTTTTCTCCCTCTTGTGTATGTGAAAAATTTTGGGAGGCAGCAAGGATTGTCCTCATACAGGCTTAAAAAATCACACATCCTAGCCATTATAGTGTCTTACTGCAATGCAACATCTGATAGATGAGTATGTTTTGTTAAGTGTAACATGTTGCAATTCAACAACACCTTGGAAATATAAAACATCCTATTTACAAGTAATACAAATGAATGGAGCACAGCAAATGACTTCAAATGATAATGCATCTATTTGTAGAAGCATTGCACTGCTGGCTACCAGAATCAGGGCACTTATCCTAACTGTCACACCCTTAAAATAAACTATCATGAACAGAGGAAACATTATTGAGACTAAAATACATCAAAAGTCAAAACATTTTCAAATCTATATGAAACAAGATTAATTTCTCTTGATGAAATCATACAAGATGATATTGAACTGAAATGACTGAGGGTCAACAAACTATACTAATGAGTCATCACCAACTTCCGATAGTTACTGAACTCAATACTTGTCCTAACTAAAAAGTAGTAATAAACTTCAAACAACACCTTATTCCAGTCTGAACAACAAACATAACTTACTGAAAATATGCAGGTTTATCTTGCCTGAAGTAGTACTCACCAAACTTCAGACGATTGATTCATTAGTTTTTCCACATTGTCAAAAATATACAGGCAAAAGAAACATAACAGTAAAATAATTGAGGATGGAAGTGAACTTAAAACCCTCACAGGCTTAACTATGAAGATCACCCCCCAAAAAAAACCTTATAACCCAATAACCCATTTATGTATCTGATTTGACACCTCTTATATACCATTAATCATATCATGTCACATTCTCTTACCTAAAAAAAAAGAATGAATCCCCCGAGGAATGTGGATTGGAGATGATTGGAAACAAGAACCTTCTAAACCAAGATTTACCCGTCTCTGGATTGTCTGCAAAGGCATCAAAAAAAATTTCCAGATTAATGTGCATTCTTTCTACACCTTTGAAAGGGCCAGCCTGTGACCACTGGCTGATGGACTGGGCAGATAGATTATATAAGACTGCACTAAGATGGAATGAAACACTGAGAACAGCTGACCATCTCACAGACAGACTCATGACAAATAAATTACAAAAATCAAAATATTTCAACCCAGCCTAGTAAAACTAGTATGCTGGTTAAGGTTTGCTTTAGATTCAGTTGTAGTGTTTCTCAGTAAATGAACAATCAGGATGTGTATTTCCCATTAAAAAAATAGAATGTATATGACAGAGGAGTTTACACAAAGAATATACTCACTTCAGTAAGTATTGAAGAACACTCATTACAGCAAGTATTGAAGAAAATTCATTGTAGCAAGTATGGAAGAATATTCATTTCAACAAGTATTGAAGAATGCTTACTACAGCAAGTTTTGAAGAATACTCACTTTAGCGAGTATTGAAAGTGATTATCTTAGTACGGTGATCACTGCGCTAATTTGTGCTACTGTAAGTCGTTCAGGCATGCACAGTGTAACGCTCCACCTATAAATCAGTCATGGAGCATTACTCTCTGTGGTAACTCTTATTCACTACAAAGACCACACAGGACTTGAACTTTCCAGTCATTTCATCGTCACTGAAATCAAGACGCTAGCTGGTAAAATATGGAAGGGGAGCCCCTCCCCTGTCTTTCCAAGATTATTCCTTTGTGCAATTAATACATGCAGACTTTAGACCAGGAGACAAGCCCTCACACTTGCAGTATGAGGGCTTGTTTTCACACTTTCAGGAAATCTCTAACTGGAAATTTTGCATTAAATGAGTCTGCGGTTCTCATAATATGCCACTCTGAGGACCGTCACCCTCAATCCCTTCCTCTATCTGAGAAGGTAACATGAACCTCTCTCGGCTACAAAACGATCAGTGATGGATTTTTCTGAGAGATATCAACTTTGTAATCTCCCTATCAATTACCTCTCAGGGGATGCCGTAAATGTCAGAGTACACAATAACAAACATTTCCACTTTACTAGCTCTAAAATTCATATCCTTGTGGCAATAAAAAGGAGTCCCCAGGATATATACGTCGACCATTAAATCACTAAACTGCGTCGATACATTTTCATTCTCTGTACTATCAAATGTAGTGATTCTCTCACACACAGACTGAAAAGCAAAACCAAAACTACACGACTCAGAGTTTGAGTTGTCTGAGTTTGACTCATGCCCAACTTTGACGAATGAAAGACTTTCTGATTCTATCCGCTGTGATGCGTGAAGACTCAAGTCAAAACTAGTCAGACCAAGTCAAAGTGATTAGATGACCTCTTCCAGTTAAATGTTCCGGCTTCATGTACAAGGACCTTGGGGATTGAACTTTCCATCACGCCACACCCTGCCTATGGAATTCACTCCCGCTGAAGTTCAGGTCTTTAAGACTCCCTCGACCAGTTTAAACAGTCCCTCAAAACTTTCATTTTCCCCCAATGTTTCTAACTTCTTTGCTCTTTTTACGGCACCTGTTCAGTTCATTGAGCATTGTTATTCTCTGGAATTTTTTTGTGCTATACAAGACCTTTTATTACTATTATCTTTCAAAAGATCTGTCAAGAAATAAATACATGTACCACCAGAAAGCAGTTAATGATTTACTTTTTAATCTTTTCCATTTTTCATAGACACCTTAACACAAAAGCTGGTACCCGGCGGCAGTGTTCACGATGAGGAAGTAAACCTGGGTGGGAAATCTGTCTCATTTTTTGGGAGGGATTTTCCAAATCGAGGAGGGAGTTGCCCTTTGGCACAGATCCTATTGCAATTTATTGCATGTCCATACACAATTACAGCTATGACCTCAGCTGTGGAAAAGTGTGCAGGATTTTCCCACGTAAGATATGTCTTTGTGCGAGATTCAGGAGACAAATGCTAGTTTCACGCAGTCCCGCAGCTTATCGCGAACGCATCTCTGTGGTAGAGTTATTTGGGAGCATTTCCAAATGTTTATTACATTATTGTAGAATTGTGATGATTAAGATTTGATTTCTGACATTCTTATAAACAAATCATATCAAAATAACTGCTACCTGCAACTTCACCATGGAAAATTGCAATTCATCTGATGTCAATGGATCAAGGTTTGATTTCACGTAGCAAAACGTTACCGTTCTCTCCTTTCTCAACCTCGATACATTTAAATAGATCCCCTATTCAGACAACAGCTGAAAGCACTGACTGACCAGCTTTTTGTAACAAAAACATTTGCCACACTCATAAACAAATATCCCATAATTTTACCATACACGAAATATATAGAAGTTAGCAGACATTAATGACTAGAAGGCATAATTCCGTGATTTGTGAAGTGGCATATATTTGCTCCAACCTAAGCCAAGTGTAAAGAACCAGAACTAGCACAGCAATGCTGCTGTAGTTCACACAATTGAACTGAGGGTTACAGCCATATGATCTGACATACTATTGTTCCCACACCCCATGTTCTGACACTCATATGTTGCAGCACATTCAATACATCAGGCACCATTTTTGGTCCCAGCTATGATGCTCGGCGTAGTAATGACGCATTGATCAGCCGCTGCTGTCGGAATTTAAGTGTACATGTCGAAACATAAGTGTGTTGGAATATAGGGGTGTCGACACCTTGGGCAGTCACTGAACTACGTATCTAGGTAATCTTTCTTTGTGGCATTGCAAAATGAAAGTACAGAACTTGACAGGTGACAAAATGTTACATGCAAAAAGTATCTAATTGACACACTATCAAGACTATGACATTATCATTAGCCAGTGTAGTATATTAATTTTGGCATGTGGTGTTGAAAAATTGTATTAGGTGTACCAGCTACGGCCTGAAGAGAAGGTTAAATCTA
>VJOZ01053722.1:0-13801 GCA_009801055.1 Stichopus horrens
CAACTGCTTATATCTCGAGAACTACACATGGGAATTGAATGGAAGTTTCACTATAATGGCCAGATTAACTTGCTTTTCAACATATCAAAGTTATGTTCATGGTTAGACCATCCTTTTAACAAGATAGGCAGCACAATGGGAAGGAAGAGTGAGTGGTTCTTCCTCCATTTGAATTGACAATTTCCTGCCTGTGTGCCTTGCAGAGTATGCAGGGCCATTTGTGGGACTATTGTCTCCTTCATTTGGAGCAGATTATGGGATTATTGGATTAAAACAAGCTCTGATTTTCTTGGTTACTTTTTAGCACTTTTTGTAACTTTTATTGACAAATACAGTACACAGTATTCTATTTGACGCTGGGTCTTGGAGATTTGGAATGAATTAGAGCAAATCTTGTAAATAGTTGTGAACAAGTTTGGCCAATTTATTTTTATTCCAAAATAATTTTAATTGCAGAAATGTCTATACTGTAAATAATGTGAAATTGATGATGTTTCACATTGACCAATAGAAATTAGAAAGGTGTCAGTTTTGATTTCTTGTATCAGCAATTAAGGAACCTACAGTATGCAGTCAGGTTGGTGTGTGTACTGTGTGTGTACTCTATGTGTTTGTCTGTGACACTTGGTTGGGTACCCTTTAACTCAATAGGGGAAAGTGAAATGAAAGTCAAACTTGGATGTAGGTTTGCCGTATTGAGAAGGTGTGCCCTATTGTTTTTGGTGGCGGTCAAAGGTCATCTTGGGGCACTGGAGGCAAAACTCTGAAAACCTTTTAAGCATGATATCTCAAGTTATATATAAAGTTTTGATAAAGTTTGTACTTAGTATGGATGCATTATGGAAACGGTGCCTTAAGAGTTCCAGATTTTTTGGCCCAAGTTCCATATGGGCCATTATAAGAAATCATGCAAAATGCCTCTTTCCATACAGATTGTATGGCATTAAGTTGAAACTATGTATGTCACTTTACTTCTATGGTAGTTCTTCGATCCTTCTAGTTGTTCAGAATAATTGATCCCATATGGACCTCTTTAGGAAATAATGCAAAATGTTTCTTTTCTACATGTACAGTATTTTGCATTATAATGTGGAAGGATTGTCAAATTAGTATTGTCCAGTAGTTGAAGCTTTGGAAGCATTCAACGTTAGGGTTCAACTTCAAGTTGGGCTACAGTATATATGGGCCATAAATTATTACATTGTGGGGAGTCATAGTTCTTCAGCAAATTACAAGTTTCAGGATTGAGGGTTTTTTTCCTCAGATTTATTCTACTCTACATGGTGATGGAGGACCTTTGGCAAATAAGCATTCTACAGACAAAATGGGGCCCAGACTGTTTGGGATGTGATAAATTGTACAGTACTGTACCATAGGTTAAACTTACTTAAGAGTAAATGATGACAGTTGATTGTAAATAATCTTCATGCAAGGCTCCATACTGCCCTTGGACTCCTGTTCGTCTATTATTACTGTATGTCCAGCAACCCCAAACAGAACGTATGCTTCTTATAGATCTACACTTAATGGGACTTTTCAGTCCAAAATTCTGGATCGAGACAAATGCAGGATTCACGTAACACCTCCCCCTCTCACTTAACGAACACAGTTTGACAGTACGGTAATCTACTGTACTCTTACATTAACTGTGATGTAGTATCATGATTGTATGTGTTCCCATCTTTGTTTTTAAATTGAACTTTACTGAAATTGTCCAGAATAATTGATGAGTGAACACCCACAGTTTTGTCATGAACGAAAAACAGAATGCAATGAAAACCCGAAATGGTCAAATCATACTGTAGCTTTGATGTCCTTTTATATCTACAGTATATACTTCACTCTGAGCTGTACACACAACACATAGTAGAATGTGCCTCATTATATGTGTGTATCTACCATAAATTTAGAATTTGAAAAACAGCAATCATTCCAAAGAATCACATACTGTAGTGTAATATAGTTTTTGCAAGCAGCCATTTGGAGCCCACACTCTGTACAGTACTACAGTATAGTGCCACATCAAGTATGGCGTACTGTACAGTAGGTTAGTGTATCCTATACACTATCCATAAAATTTGATGATGTACTCCTAAATTGTGTGAAAGAGTGATATACTGTCTACAGAGACAATCACATACACTATGATCATATTCAGGAACATTAATGAATGGCAAGATCGCATTTTCCAAACTTGTAGGCCTCAAACCATGATTCCTAATGTAGAGATAGTACAAGTACATAATTTTTAAAATACATGTTTGAATACTGTAAGCTTGCTTTGTATCAAGAATAGTAATCACTTTCCAAACTAATCAAGACAAAGGAATTGACAGTCTACTGTAGTGTATGTCATAAATGCTTACATGGTATGATTGTGCTTAATGTCAATTCTGTTTAGAAGCATTATGTCATAATGACATAACGTCATAATGACATAAAATCATAATGACGTACAGTAATTGTCAAATTAAATATGACAATGGCATGGCTATATGTGCAGTTCAGCTCATTATCTGAAGTTCTGAAAGCCATTGATTGTTCACTGTGTCTTAGATATTAGTAAATTACAATAAACTTTCCTTTTGTCAACTAAAGAGTCATTACATTTTTTTTTTGGTCTTCGACAGAATCTTTTGGCGTTGAATCCCAAGGTCCAGAAACATGCCAGCCTAGTCACCACCAAAGCTACGAAAGTCAACAAAAAACATTGGAAGAGAAATGGCCACAAATCCTGCCATGTAAGTACTGTAGTTGCTTTTGTGTTTTAATAAAGTACAAGTATGTTTTTTTTAAATATTGGTGGAAATGTTATGACCTTTATGTAATTCCTGAATGTAAAACACAAATAACATTTGATTAAAAAGAACAAGTAAATTTATTTTTATTTGCACACCAAAATAATCCCCTAAACAGACAATTTCCACTCATCAGTACGTTTATGACACTTCATCTAATTCAAAAGATGATTATACTGCACAAATCCAAGACGATCTGTCGCAATAAATGTTACCGTAAATCGAAGTAAATCACAGGAGTTACGTACACCAAAACAGCTGAAAGCTTGTTCGTGCCTCAAGGTCTGCTGTACTGATGGTTACTCGCGAAAGGTCATGCAACCTCGTTCAATGCTTTTTCATGTAATTTAATCAAACGTTACGTAAGTTTGTTTTTAAGACACGCAATTTAAGTATCCATCTTACCTTACGAACAGTCGTAGAGTAAATGATCTTAAGATTGATTTAAGGATTCAACTTAAATTGATCTTTATTAAGCGGGGCCCTGGTGAACAAACCACTTGAGTAATATTACAGTAGGGTAAGACCAAGCAGTTCAACAGTACAATGTCTTTTCATGTACCACTTGAGGCTTGCACTGAGGAATTCACATTGCATTATGTAATCATAAGGCTGCCAACAGGATGTTTGTACAGTCATTACTATTATAATAACCAAAGGTTAATTCTCCTTTACGTTTGACGACCAAACTTGCGAACCTACTACGTGAATGGTAAAAGTTTGTTCTGGGTCACAAGCTTGCATGATTTGGTGTTTGTCGACTCTTTTACAGCCACCAGATACTGCTTTACATGAACACTTCTTAGGAGTACAGTACTGCACACAAGTACATACAGTTTTTTTATTGCATTTATTTAGTATGTGTAATGTGACTTTCTTAAATTTCATGTTTGACAGCTTACAGTATGCTGGCTCAACAACATAGATCTTCTACCATAGATATCATCACCATAGATTTTATCATCATAAACCTTACCACCATACTCTATAGACTATAACCACCATACTGTAGTTCATAGACCTCATTACCAAAAAGCCCTTGTCACACACCTCACCGCCACAGAGCTTACCACCATAAAACTCATTATTATGTACCTTAGTGTACCACCATGGATTTCACTACCATGGAGTTCACCACCACCATAAATTCCATCACTGGTAGAACTCCCCACGATACTGTAGATCTCAAAGTCATAAACCTGATCACCATCCTGATGTACAATCCGCCTTCTTGTAACAATGTTTGTCTGCTAATCCCATTTTTTTTTTCTTTTTTTTTCATTTTTAGACTTGTGGCAGTCTGGACAGAAATTTTGATGACATCAAGCACACCACCCTCAGCGAACGAGCGGCACTCCGTGAGGCTTCCAGGTGTCTGAAGTGTGCGGATGCTCCATGCCAGAAAAGTTGTCCCACTCAACTGGACATCAAATACTTCATTACAAGTATTGCTAATAAGGTAACTAAATTTAGCCTTTCATGCCATATGGGCCAACTTGGAGAGGGAAACTTATGGTAGATTGAGGTTTACATTGCTGCATCCTCCCAAGAGTTGACTTAGTATATTTCAGTCTTCAGAACAAGTTTCTTCATACTTTCTGATGTTTGTATACAGTGGTAATGTTTGGACTCCCTTCAAACATGTTATTGAATACATGTTTTAAGTTTAGTACTCTTTGAGCTTATCTGCATCCTACTTAGATAATTTAGACAGGGATCTAAGTTTTTGGGATTAATGCAGAATTCTGTATTTTTAAAAAATTGGCTGATACCTCTGTACTTCCCCTGTATTCCAACCGTTTTTNNTGGAGGAATTGTTGTTGAAGTTCAAACAGAAAACACGTAAAAATAACACTACAAACTGCACAGAGTTTCTGTATCTTATTGCGTCATGTAAATCGTGTGTTTTGCACCTCAGCTCTCTCCTGATAGCAAAAATTTTCTATCCCCAGGATGGCATTCACCTGTACAACCTATTTTCAGTATTTTTGTACCCTGTTTAGAGTCCATCCTGCATGTATCCAACTTGTATCCAATAAGTAAAGGAATGAGTTCAGTCATTCAGAATCTTGACATTATGTGAGCAACATCACATGCAGCAATGGAATACAGTATGAGCAAAAACAAAACCCCAAAGACATTTAACTAAGTTACAGTATATAATATTGACTGATGGTAAGAAATTGTCATCAACAGCAAGTCAGGTCATTTTTCAGTCAAAGTATACCATTTATTGAACCCCAAAAGAGGTGTTAAAGTTCAGACCCCTAGAAGAAAGGCTCAGGTTAAAAAAATAGTCAACCTTGAAGAAATATCTTTTTGTTGTTTCTTATCCTGATAGACAGCACTTAAGCAATTTCACACCTCTGTTTTATGCAGTAAATTTGTTGCTGATCAGAGTCTTTGCCTGTCTAGAAAGAAGAAATGACTTCGAAAAAAGAATGTGTCAAGTTGCTCCCTGTGAGGCCCCGTTTTTGTTGAGGTTTCGTGTACAGGTAGTTGCAATCTTTTGTCACAGCCTGGTCATTACATAAAGACAAGGTTTTATTATCTTTACAGGAAAGTTCGAGTTGAAAGTAGCATTTTCTTATGGTTTGCATTAGTTATTGCTAATGATTCAAGTTTCCAATAGATGAGCCACATGATGCAGTCATATATATTACAATGTAGTTATTGATTTTAAAGAAACATCATGTGTGCACTTTAGTGTATACATTCTGCTGCACAAAATGATAGGATTGATGCACAAAGTGAATATTGTGGAGTAGTTTTTGTACAGTACATGTGCAAAGGATGGGTTTTCTCAGATTCTCTGACAAAATATGGAAGAAATCCCCAAACTGCTATGCAAATTTTAAACAAGAAATTATTCCCTGCACTCAGCAATTTGTAAAATACTTAAAGCATCATTTTGCTTCATAAAATTCATTTCACATGAATTCTTAGTGTACTCCATGCAGTTTACAGTGTGCACAATGCTGACACAACCTATGAAGACATTCGCTTACTTTTTGACTGTAGAACAAAATGTTGACCAGTGTAAACTGAGTAGTACCTATTAAGGTATCTGCTTGATTCTGCGGCATATTTGTGCTGGACAATTCACTAGTATGATCACTTTTCATCATTCTTTCAGATGCAACCAATCACTGATGTGTTTTTTTTTTTTTTTCAAGAGCAATGACAAAAAAAGATTCATTCAGAGATATATTACTCCCTCCTTGTGTCATGTCATGTATATCATTCATGTACACTCACATACATGCAGTACAGCACACAAATGTGTAGCAAAACAATAATCAAGCAGCAGTACAGTAATACAGTACCTTAAAACTTCAGAAGCTGGTCCCATTATTCAACTTTACTTTCGATAAATATAGTACGAGCAGAGTTTATCACTTTTTTTTATGGAAATACAGTGTCTTCTGAGAATGCAAAACAGAAAGTTGCACTTGAAGACTTTTATAGACTTTTATTTAAGCTAAGAACTGGCTATTGCAATGTCTAGATATACAGTATTTTACAGTCACTGTGGTGTGCACTCTGTCCGGAATTTGGACCCTGGTATTAAAAGTCCACATTCTGAGAGGTCCACGAGAAATTATAATTTCTGTACTGTTACAAGTTCACTCTGAAGTCTGAATGGGGCATTCGTTTATGTACATTAACACCATGTGTGATAATGAAGTGTTCATAGTGAGGCATACAGTACATTGTACATTGTATTTTGTCACTTTGCACAGTACAATCTACGTCACTGAAACTTTGGAACTGGGTAGCAATTTCAGAACCGGGTCATGGTCGATGCCTTTGCAACATTACTGTACTCATAGCAGCACCGCTTGTCAGTTTTTCCTGAGCATGAAGTTTGCAACTCTGTTTTCAAACTGTGAAGAGCATGGATGTAGCAGTACAGTGCCTGCTGTGATCAGCCAGCCTGTAAATAATAAATCATGATATACTCAGGATGCACTCCTTCTGCATAGCATTCATGCATACTATAGTACACTGGTACAACATATCACATTACAGTCACTAGGTAACCAGCCTTAACTGGCACATTACCATTAGTACCCTCATATTTATTCCTGCTGACCATGGAAAGTATAGTGCTGAGTACACATTGTGTGATAATTGTAATGTGTGATAAATTGTAACTTTTTTTTTGTCTGCTGTAATATTTTATAGCTGAGTGGATGAGTAGGGCTGAATCTGGCCATGCAGTTATCTCACTTTATACATGAATTTGTAACAAATCATTTGCATGACTAGTTAATGGCATGCTTAATAAGTTAATATTGCATGCAGCTCTTGTATGCAGTTCTATAGTTACAGTATATAAAGCTCAGTCATTCTATTTGTCTGTCCATCTGTGTGTCTTGTTGTCTGTCCATACTTGAATGCTATGCTTCTCTCTGTCAACTGTGTTATTGAAATTGGATGAAACTGGGACACAATCATCCTAACCTGAACACCATACTAGTAACAGGTACAGTAAGTGGTTGAAAATAACACTCAGTTGTCTGACATACTGTGTAGGATAACCGATTTACAGGAGCATTTTTGGTCTGGTGCAAATACTGTAAAATGAAGACACCACCAAAAGTCCTTGAACCAGGATGGAATCACTTACTGTAGGTGAAAAGGGATGCAAAATACTTGAAAATTATAAAAGGACAGAATGGTCTGGAGCAGGCTGAGTTAAATGTGAATGTACACAGAAGACTAGCACTCAAGATCATCCAAGATGAATGAACACAGAAGGTTAGCGTTCAAGAACATCCAAGGTAACAGAACATAGAAGACTGGCAGTAAAGAGCATCCAAGAGGAATGAACACACATGACTACCAGTTCAGATTGTCAAAGATGTACACAGATGACTAGCAGTAGAGATCATCCAAGATGAATGAACATAGGAGGTTACCAAGAAAGATTCTCCAAGATGAATGAACACAGAAGACTATACAAATACAGATTGTCCAAGATGAACACAGATGACTAGCAGTAGAGATCATCCATGGTGTATGAACACAGAAAAATCATCCAGCCAGCCAGAAAGATCACCCAAGATGAATGAACACGGAAGACTTGACAAGTACAGATTGTCCAAGATGAACACAGATGACTAGCAGTAGAGATCATCCATGGTGTATGAACACAGAAAAATAGCCAGCAAGATCATCCAAGATGAATGAACACAGAAGACTATCAGTACAGATTGTCAAAGATGATCACAGACGACTAGCAGTAAATATCATTCATGGTGAATGAACACTGAGGACTAGCAGTGCAGATTATCCAAGGTCAATGAACATAGAAGATTTGCAAGAAAGATCATCTATGGATGAA
Source organism: Stichopus horrens (assembly GCA_009801055.1). Lineage (NCBI taxonomy): Eukaryota > Metazoa > Echinodermata > Holothuroidea > Aspidochirotida > Stichopodidae > Stichopus > Stichopus horrens. The sequence continues at coordinate 8,149 of VJOZ01053722.1, forward strand.
CACAGATGGCTAGCAGTAAAGATCATCCATGGTCAACGAACACAGAAAATTAGAAAGTTCATCCATAGATGAATACAGATGACTACCAGTAAAGATCATCCATTGTCAACGAACACAGAAAATTAGAAAGTTCATCCATAGATGAATACAGATGACTACCAGTAAAGATCGTCCATGGTCAATGAATACAGAAAGTTAGTAAGGAAGTTCATCCATGGATGAACACAGATTACTAGCAGTAAAGATCTTCCAAGTTGAGTGAACACAGAAGGCTAACTGTGAAGATCATTCGTTGTGAATGAACACAAAACAGAGAGTACATTTGGGTGGTACAGTAACATGAGCAAGAGATCGCTGGTCTGCTTTTGTTGCCCAAGTACAGTGCAGTAGTGTGCAAGAGTTGAGTGGAGGCAGGTCAGCATTGTCCCTTATAGATATCCAAACCAAGCACTGAGGCCTAGAAACTGGGAGATTCGGGGTTCAGTCCACACCTGGGTCACAGAAAGATGGGGTTTGAAGTGCTCATCCAAGAGCAATTTAGGGGATGTGTTATCCATGATGATCTAGTCAAACCAAAGATGCCAAATTTTATCTTAAGTTGATGAGTTGGTAGTCACCTAATATACATTGTAATATATATAATCCACAGGCTTTCTTCACACTTGTGTAGTTGCTCAGTGTCATTACATAACTGCCCTTCCAAGGCAACATCATTACATATATTGCATACTGTAACCTTGGACAGAATGTTCCTGATGAATACAGATCTTGGCCATTGCAGGTACCACAGACATTGTATAACATGTGTTTCTACCATAATTAGCATGATGATAGAACCAGTAAATGCTTCAAGTATATTGTACTACTGCACAGACCTGCACTCTTGATGAGAATAATTTCAGACAGTCATGTGTCATGCAGATGTTTCTGATAGGTTAGAATCCAGCCTTCATCCCAAACTCTATGGGTTAGCCATCATTACAAAATTGCCCTGGAGTAGATAATAAAGAAGATACTGCATGTTGTGTGGGAGGATTAGAACAAGGTAATCACACAGTTCGCTATTGTCTTGGTCTTTATCGGTCAGATCTGATACCACACCATTGTATGGTCACCAGTTAGTGGACTGACCCAATTTAACTGAGGGTGGATTTTGTGCAAAGTTTATTACAGAGACAAACCCCATGGGAAGCACAGTTTACAGTAAGAAGCCAGTTTAATAAAGTGATTTTATCAGATCACTGTGCCCTGCAGCATAACTGAATAGTTTTGTTTGGTTTTGTTTGCCTTTTAGCTGACAATATTTGCAGTGTGAGCAGAAGCCGTAATTAACTTTAGACAAACTACTTTTCAAGTGTCTTGTGATTGACTGCATGTGGACAAGTTGAGCAACGCTGTAATCCTTTGAAAAAAATCATAACAGCACAAAAGGATCTAGCCAACAAGTTGTATTCGTGTCTCCTTCCCCCTCCATTTTTTATACACTGTACAAACATGCACTTTACACTGAATCTGAGATTTTCATACATGACCCTGGTAACTTAAATTTGTATTGATCCTCTGTTGCCAAAGTCGCTTTCAATTGGTAACATCAGTTGGCCAGTGAAATTTTGTGGTTTCTCAGGTGGCATATGGGGCCTACTTTGATTAGTACCACTGTATGTGTATCATATACAGTACAGTTGGTCTAATTTGTTTCTTTATTAATAAGTAATGACAATATTCCAAAGTCCACCCAAAGATCCCTTCTAGAATTTAGCTCAGTGAAGAAGACGACATTGCATCTCAGTTTTTAAGAGAAGAAAAATTATTCTTTCCTGAATTAATAATTTAGTTCTCAATATTTGCTTGGCATGGTTACATGGTAATGCCAGGTACAGTGCTGCAGAGTTGTACCGGTTACATGGTAATGCCAGGTACTGCAGTGATTTACTGGTTACATGGTAATGCCAGGTACTGTAGTGGTGTACTGGTTACAGGTATGTTGGTAATGCCATTTACTGCAGTGATGTACCGGTTACATGATAATGCCATATACTGTAGTGGTGTACCAGTTACATGGTAATGCCAGGTACTGAAGTGGTTTACCAGTTACATGATAATGCCAGCTACTGCAGTGATGTACTGTACCGTTTACATGGTAATGCCAGGTACTGCAGTGATGTACCTGTTACATGGTAATGCCAGGTACTGCAGTGATGTACCGGTTACATGGTAATGCCAGGTACTGGAGTGATGTACCGGTTACATGGTAATGTCAGGTACAGCAGTGATGTACCAGTTACATGGTAATGTCAGGTACAGTTAGTCAGTGATCTTCCGGTAAGCATGTAGAATCCAGCTACATCTTTGTGCCTTGAATGAAGCGCTCCTAAAGACTAAATGTGTACATTTTACTCTCCTTTCATTGAACCATGTGTCAAATGACTATAAATCAACTTAAAAAGAAAGCCAGAACTTTTTGTTTTTGTGGGAGAGCTTATAGTACATGAAAGGTTGTGTGACTTGGAAATAGCTTTTTGGAATATTTGGTGCATTTGGCATCGAAAGTGTTCATAGTAGCCACAAATTCCATCAACATTGTCAAAGATTGACCAATTTACACTAAAATAAGTGTGTCATGGATAAACTTTTGCTAAGTATGCAAATTTGTGACATCAAGAGATGGACTCCTATGATATGTGTTATGTTAATCCTTTGTTTATGTAATCTTTAGTTCAAGGACTTGTTAGAATTTTATATTCCCAGACGGTTTTATTTTGAAAGCATGTATTTTCTTCTCCGAAAATATCAAAATCATTTGCCAGTGTGAAACTCAGTAATTATGTAATTAAGACGCTAAATATAAAGGCTTAACAAAAGAAAAAATGACAATGTGCAACACTCCACGNNTTCTCAAACTTTGAAAAGTCATACTGTTTATCAAAAACAGTGATGGGTATTTACAAAATTTCAACAGAATTCTCAAATGCTGTTCTCAAACTTGCAGATCGGTCTGTGGACAGCTGCCTATAAAGTTTGACAATGATAAAGAAAACCATGACTTATACACCATAGCACATTGCTATGGTACTGTCACATGCAGTGAGGTCACCAAACTTTAGTAACATTCATGAAAATATACTGCAGTCCTTCAACTAAAATTGCTATGATAACTACTGTACCAATATTTGACCAATTTAAAGTACAATGATTTATACAGGCATGCCTCTAATCAAAGTGAATAAAGATTGTCATTTATGTGTTTATACTGTCAACATACTTCTCAGTTCAAGGTTGCCACTAGGAGATCTACTGTACATAAAGAGAAGAACTCCTTGTGCAATGAATGTGTTGACAATGTAGTTTTTAGAGGTAAGATATTTTTATCACATGCCAATTGTTGAGGTGACTGCTACCGTTCATTCAAAGAAATTCATTCCTCTGTCAGACATGTGCAAATTTATAAGATGTAAGGAACAAGATTCACCTTACGTCGAAGTTTGAGTAATTAGAGGTACACAAATATCATACTGTGGACAATGAGTTATGTCATTGTTAGTGGAAAGTTGGCCACCATTTGTCCATCTTTGTTCTTGGTCAGTGTTTCGAGAAAGTGGGCGGAAAGACCACATGTCACAAAATCTGAAAGAGAAATGTACATTCATTTTCCAGATATTTGGATATGAAAATTTTCTCAAGCTTTTTGTTGGCCCCACAATAGTCAGACTCTCCAAGAAAGCTAAGCCACCAATCACTGTTACTTGAAATCAAACAGACCAATGGAAATAGATATGAATATTCATGTATGCAAAAATGGGGCTTCAACAATGTTTTTTTTTGTCATTTTAGTCATAAATCTTTTATAAATTTTTGTTTCATCTGAAGTAAGATTCCATAGCGAAGAAATATTTTGTTTTACCTCTACATGCAAAGCATTTTCGAAGGCTTCATCGTCAAAGCAGTTTTTTCTCTTATCATAAACTTATATCGATAATTTATAGATAATTATCTGTAATTTATGTATTTTTGTATATCATTTCCGATGAATATTGCCACCTATTCCTTCACTTGATTTCGATAAAAAGGTCTTCCAAATTTATGAGACCCACCTGCTTATAACAATTCAAAGGTATTTCCTTGTAGCCAAAACACAGCCTCATAGGTCTTCACAAAACATCATGGTTGTGATATATCCTGTGTGTCGTTTTGTCACGTGATTAACATCCTACGTCACCCAATAATCCACGGGATTAATCTGATGATTTGTAAGGCCCCCTTGCATTGAAATTACATAATAGAGCTCCTACAAAGAACCCTATCACATACTAAGCACACAGTTTACATAGCTATGCGGCTCTATGTTGATGGAATGGTAGGGACGCAGCACGCATGCGTTACTGAGCATGGCTCTTTTCTGGCTCACTGTGACGTCACATGTAGGGAGATTCTTTTACACAACAGCAAACAATAATTCTTATACATAATTTTTATAGATTTTGTTCCAATAATAAATTGTCTGCCGTTATTTTCTCGATTATACCGAATGGATGAACACCATTCTATATGCTCCTCAAGTCACTAAGATATTTGTGATTCGCCAAGAAAGATATTCCACTTGCCTCGTCGATGACGTTTGTAAGGTTTTCAGATTAATTCTGGAACAATGTTAATTACAGATATATTATTCGCTTTTCCTTGATCATGCATGAGCCTCATGTATTGATAAATATTTTTTAATGAACTTAAAAGAACTTTTTGTGCCTGGTTGGGGTCTTGAACCAACATAGTTTCCTTAAACTTAGCGAGACGATTGATTTTCGTTTTCAGAAAGAGTAGCATATGTAATCCATGATTGCGTGACAAAATCTGGTATTAAAATATATTTCTAACTAAAAGTCTGACAGTACCTCTCTCACACGGTGTTTCTTACAAACGATTTTCTTCTATTCTGTAGTAGGTGTTTGATCATAAACATTGATTGTCGGCATGCTTTGGCGTGCAAAGCATGGACGATGTATGAATATTTATGATGCTAAAGTACATGAAACATATTAGCTTTAATTCCGTTAACATTTGTAATAAACTTCCACAAAATACCCTATAATAGCTACTATATTTTATTGTAGTACAAGCTGATGTTGAATTGAACTATAACTGACAATTTTCTACCTTCACATCACGTTTTCTCTGTAAAGCATAACGTTTCCAACTGATTTGGGGGATGTTCTTCCGACGTCACATTGTCAATGTCATCTTCCGTAGATAAAAGTGATATTATGACTGATGTACCGCAGGACTCGGTGATTTAATCTGATAGTACTTTGTACACTGAAGTGGAAATGTCTTCTGTCCCATCAATAACAGATAATCAACTTTGCCGTGATGCAGGGTACATTGCGATAATGTTAGAACATGAGATTGTACAGCTGAAACACGCAGGGACAAAGCGGTAAAAAAAAAAAAAAAAACGTGTCGATTTCGATAGACCATTATTCTCATTAACGATATCTGCTTTCAAAGCAGATGTGTTGTTTTCCCTATAGAACCAATTATCAACAGAGAAAGTCATTTGTGAGATGATGTTTTGGAGTGACATGACGTCGGTATGTGACATGGTTTATAGGCTCACATGGTTATATGGTTACATGGTTACAAAAACCATGACAACCAT
>VJOZ01053728.1:0-11316 GCA_009801055.1 Stichopus horrens
CTGGGGGAAACCATGTTTTCAATCACTTTGTTTTTAGAGGGTCTTTTGTCCACACACCTGCACCAGAAGTGGAATAGAAACACTGAATACATAGCACAGTGACAAAGATTGATGGTACCATAGTTTGGCCTTATAATTTTGGGCACTTCTGTCGCAAAATGAGCTTCTGTTTTCAACAGATGGATAAAGTTTTCAGTCATAGATTACTGAGCGTCTGTGCAAATATTTGACCGATGATGTTTGGGGCTGAATGTGGTGAAAGTCTATCCATTGAAGGTGCGTTAGCACTCGACCATAATTTTGTGTACCAGGATTGCCAGAACTCTATAAGAACGTGGGTGGTACTCTCAAGTTATCTTACATTTCCTCAGTCATCGATGGTTGTCTGCACTGTCACCCCAAAACTTGCTTTAAATGAAAATATCGATGATCTTTTCTCCTGTTTTTTTTTTTTAGGGTGAGGGGGGGGTAAACCTTGCCTACCATTGTTCTTGAACAGCCATTTTGATTGTCTGGTTTGGACATAACTGATCCCTGGGGACAGTTGGATGATGGGGAAACTGTTTGATACCTTTTGAATGCTTCTAGGTAATCCCAAAATTAAACAATTTGGGGAGAGTACAGATGACAATAGTAAAAGAAAAACAAGGGCAAATGGTGTGGAAATTTTGGAGACACTAGGATCATGAAAACATAGGGACTACTGGTGACCCTTTAAAACCTACCTCATACACATCCACTGCAGAAAATCATCATTTGCCTACATCAATGTGTAAACATGTGAATTCATGTTGTTATTTTACTCATACGACGGCCGAGGTCTTTCGCAGGAAGTTGCTCCTACTATCACCACGCTTGTCTTTCAGTGAGAAACGTTGGCATCATGCAGTTAATCTAGTCCTGTAATCAAGGAAAGGGGTAGCAAAGCCCCCTGAAAATGTTTCCACCCTCTACATTTTTTTCGCAAAGGAACCAACATGTCACGTGGAGCGCCTACCTTCCCTCTTCCTATCTTGCCTTTCAGGAGTCTGACCTGGTGACAGACCTGAGTCAATTCATTCAAATTGTCCTGCTTCTACAGAAACACACATCACCAGCCCTAACATCCTCTTCACATGAGGTAAATGACACAAGCACAACCGACCACTCTGTTTTCACCTCACCGCAGAGTTTTGACAGATGAATCAACAAATACATTGTGGTCTTTGAAAGATGGGGTGACCTTTAAGAAAAGAGACATCATCATGACAGAAAAAAGAAACCAACACAATCTTCAAAAGTATGTCACTATTATTTGGTATTTAAATAATTCAGAAAATCAAAATTGCATCCTGGAAACCATTCCTTACAGTTACAATATAAAAGAAAAAGGAAAAAAAATAATACAACTAAATTTTTTTTTGCTTTCACGTTTTTCATTAAAATTTGTTCATGCAGCATTGTTGTATATCAAAAACACTTTTTTTCTTCGAAGTAACAGTGATTTAATGGTGTAGGTAAGAGGCACTCGTATTCTGTAATTGCACATACGTTTAATAAGACAACGACAACACAACGCAAAATTAGTTTTGACTGGCGAAAATTACAGGAGATCCTTTACTTGCACCTGGGAGTGAAAAAGTTACTCAACTTTTTTAAGCAAATGCCTCAAAAACAATAGTAATGGTTATGTGAATAAGGGAGGCAGGGGTCAATGGGAGATATTGAGGACATTTATTACAGTTGCACTAACTTCATCAGGACAACAGAGATGTTCACCTCTTTTTCAGAATTGATGGTATCTTCCAATTTTTTTTTTTCATGTGTCAACATACCATCACATTTCAAGATTAGTTAGGGACTAATTAATATCTGGTCACATTACATGTACAAATCCAATTGTGCTTGAAAATGTACAAACTAAGTGCTACTCATTAGACTGTACCTTGTCACCATACTGAGGCCACCGTCGAAGTTAACAGTGGCCACGTGCCAGGGGTGATGGAGAGGATTTATCTCCTTGCCTTGATACACATGTTACACATTGACACATTCAATCACTTGACCTCCTGCCATCTCAGCAACCAGAATTTTCACACCATTGCCATCAAAACTTTGTACCGCTCTAGAAACTGGTTAAATTATGTTCAGTTTTCAACAATTTGAGTGTCTTCTGGGGGATGTAGATCAGGAGCTGATGCATGTAATATCACTAGTCAAAACTACCTTTCTAAGTACTTGAGTTTCCTGTAAAACAAATATACAATGCCAGGAAAGTCCAATGTAAATACTGCGTTACTCATGACAAAACCGTCCACAGCCAAACAATATGTTCCTTTCTATATTGGAAGGTTACTTTTCTACAAATTGTATCTTTTACTTTTGCATCCCTCTCTCTCTGAATGATAAGAAACCTAAAAATATAAGTTGACTTCATTTGAAGAAAGATAGACAGTTATGATGAACAAACTGAACATACAAAGACAAAATCAGACGTGACGGCAGAAACGGAAGAAAACGTAATCGTTACACCAGCTACATTACAAACACTTGTGTACCAGCACAAGAGAATTTTCTTTAGATATAGTATTAAATCTGTTTTTCACCCCTCTTCTCACAAGAGGCTACATGTTATTAATGTACATCATAAATAATTTAAATTTCACAAATTATACGACCTCTAATGGTCATTTCCTTTGGTTATTACTTTGCTTAATCAGTCCCAACTTTTAATGACAACTTCATCCCACTTTACCATGATCTTTGTGTCATCGTGGTAGATTTGGCGTAACCAATCGTCATTCACGTAGCTAAAAAAAAAAATTGATTCACTACATTTTCCCTGATACAAAATTTTGAATTGTTCTCCTCAAACACTACAAATATATCTGTCTACATTCACATCGGATTGGTTTGTTCAGTCGTCAAACAACAGTCAATGTAGCAAGAGGTCCACTTGTGACAAATTTTTCGGTTTGACAGTTCTTTTTAGTTTGAACCAACTCTGACAAATAGCCAACACTATTCATCACAATGAATATTCATCAAAATGAATATTAAAAGCAAGACTTTACGTTGAGTCTATCTCCTGAAAGCTGAAGCGATCATGCTATTTTACCGTTTGATTACCCCAAGCTGATTCTTATAAGGCAAAGCAGCATTTCAACAAAATTTCTCAACATACAGGTCCTAGTTCCTCCACTTTCATGCCCCATCATAGTTAAAGGGCACACAGGTCTGTCTGTTGGTGATGGAAAAAGATTTCACTGGATGCCAAAAGTTTGGTCTTGGTTTTGGACATCACATGTGGAACCCATCAATAAGTGATGGCAAATCTCACTACATATTCTTAAGAAGTGACATCAAAAGTGAAGCAAGACAACACACACACATGCCAGCGATGGTGGACCAAGGGGGCACCAACGAACAACATGGTCTCATCCAAAGCTGGGTCAAAAAATTGTTCGAAGTATGTATATTATAAATAAAGAAATTTTTTAGACGAAAATGAACTTCAAAATTGTAACCAATTGCCTCTGAGGGCATTAAGTCATTGAAAACTTTTCCTTCCCCTTAGACACCTCCACTAAATCCTTGGATCTACTAGTGCTTTCAGGTAGCTTTGCAGTATCGACTGGTGCCAAAAAACCCCAAACGTGGTGCAATAAAATGATATGACAAAGTTATGGTTTCAATTACTATCTAGAAACAGTAGGAATTATTCTAATGCGCAGTATTTCTTAACAATGAGGAATTACAACTTTTAATGGCAAAAACAATTACAAGATATCCTGTCATAAATGATCTGCAATGAATCACCACCTCTCAAAATCCCCCCATGACCCCTACCCCCTCCCACACCACACACAGAGCTACATTAATAAGCAGGTCCTATACAAGGAGAACCATCCGGCTGGGATGATTGATCGATATCTTGGTTTTTATGTTTCACTTCAAATCACCCTGAAGTAATGTTGGTTACATATGATTAAAAATTAAACAAAAACAAAACAAAACATGACACGACACAAAGTGGAAGCACAAATTAAGTAAAAAATTCCATTGAAAAACAACATTTCAGGGATTGAAGTTTGGAAAAAAACAGAAGATCAGAAATTTAGAAAAAGAAAAGGACTACGGTAGATTGATGAAAAGAAAAATTATTAATCGTCCAAAATTGTTTACCCTGCTGAACTACGAATCACTTACTTGCCACTTGATGGAAATGGCACTTTTTGGATGCCATAATTTTTCAGAACTGATAGGTGGGAGGTCACAGGACTAATGAACACGCAAAATGAGCACACATTTAGAGTTCAGTAGAGGAGGGGCAGCATTCCCCCAAAAGTACCACCCCCTTTATATGGCACCCTTCCTTCGCAAAAATTCCCAACACCTACAAGAGCTCCATTTCATGGAGAAAAAGCTGCTAACAGACTACCGCCATTTCAGACATGAGCGAGAAAAGAGGTCTCTTAATAGCACCACTTTGGATCACCTTAGCATCTGAATTATCAAAAACATCCAGAGGTGAGATCTAACTCCCTCGCATCAAACCACTCTCTGTGTTCATTTTACGATCGCACACGTGCTTCACGTGCAGCCATGGACGTCTCTTGAAACTCAGTAAAGAATGCTGCAGCTGCTTTTTTTCCCCTAATACCCCATCTTGCCAATCGAAACCCTGATAGCTTACAAAGGATGGATCACTCGTGACACATCAGAACCAGAATTGGACTACAGTAGAAACGTTGACGTCATCTCTGAGTAGACTAGACAAAAATGACAAAAGACAAAATGGCAGTTCGAGGGCGCTCTTCTTGCCTCTTCTTACGTAAGGTAATCTGGGACATCACCATGAGGTGAGAATGTTTAAATTGTAAAAAAAATCATTAAGAATAAAACAGCCACATCTGTGTCTCTGTTAACAGTGGACACAAAATCAAATTACTGAATGAACTCAAGGGCGACATTTCTACCACTCACTATCTCGCAGAATTGCCCAATACTTTGAAATGAACGGGAACTTTTGGAAACCAGAAGATGGGAATCACAGCTGACATGCGATATTCTCTTTTCTTTGGTATCTGTTCGTGATGTGCCTCTCAGAGCCAGTTAGAGAAGCACAAATTCACATCTTTCCCTATCTTCCAGGACTCTCTCCTCGATGTCTGACAAATCGCCGTCCTCATGCCAAACAGGGATGTCCTCACTTCCTCCTATTTGATAGTCTCCCCTCACCGCCTCTCAAGAGAGAGACGAGGATGGGGGGGAAGAAAGAAGGGTCACTGAGCCTCTTTCAAACTGGACGGAGGAGTTCTCTCTGGGCTAGATCGCAGTTTCTCGTAAGATTCCTTCAGGACACTCATGATGACGTGAGGCGAATGAACACTCGTCACGGAGAGCAGCAGCTGAAAGTCACTGACAGAGAATCCCAGGTTCAGGGAAAGCTCCTTGGTGGTGGCTCCTGGATGGGTCTCCAGGTAAGAGGCGAGCACGGTGCTATTGAAGTAAATCTCCTGGAGACGATCTTCTAAGTGCATCAGGCACTGGAGGGATGAAATGTAACAGAAAAATCTGATCAAGTTTTGGTGCCATTGTAACAATTTGGAGAAGCAGTTCTCCCCATGGAATTTTAAGGAGGCAGTCCACCTAAGTGGAAATTGTCATTCCCCCTGAAATAAAAACTGTCCCCCTAAAAATATCACTCAGCTACAAAAGTTCCACTCGGTCAAAGAATGAGTTGACATTAGGCTACAGAAAGTGACAAATTGGCCCCAAGGGGTGCCACACTGCATCATTTAGCATCTCCATGTTAAAAAATGTCCGGAACGAGGATGAACTCCCTCCCCTCAAATGTGATGGCGTACCCATTTCACGTGTGGGGTGAACCCCTTCCCTGATAATCGGTGGAGGATTATGAGAAACTTCTCTACCAAATATGATAGACATGACTTAAATTGAAAAGAATGGACCTCTTTTAAAGCACAACAAAACAACTTCCAAGCAAATGCTTCCACAAGATTTGCACAACACTGTAACACAAAGAACCAAAAAGGAAGAAAAAACAAACAAAAACAAAACCTAATTCTTTCTGCTATGACATGATGTGAGGTTGACACATCCCAACTTACAAAGTCTGACTCCAGTGTGCGTCCTGTTTCCTGAGCAAGGGATTGGACAGATTCCAGCAGGGTTTGGACCATGTGTGAAGTGGCGACCTCTTGACCCAGGTACTTTTCCACATTACCATGACTGCGATCACTGGATACTAAGTCCACCGTCCACTTGTCCGTGTTTGCGACTATGCACACAGCTTCGGCAGTAGGTTCATCTAGCACAGAATACTTTATCACATAGAAGAAGGGGGGATAAAATCATAAAAATGCTTGTTTTAGCTTATTGTTCTCAGACTTATGGTTACCCTATTGGCTCTTAAAAATGCAGGGGTGTGAAATTCTTTGAAGGCGGCATTTCAAGTTTCAACTCATGTGGGGGACAGCTACTGGAAAGGGGGCATTTGTTAGAGTAAATGTAGCGTTTAAAATTGCATGTTCTACAAGCTAGCAGTTTCGTTACCCTCAGCTTGACCCCTTGAGAACAGGTTACTTCTTTCTGCTTTCTTTTTTTTTTCAAAAAAAAAAAAATTAGCTAAGAGGAGCTATCTTTTTATAGAAACTGGATGATAAAGGTACCAGACAGTGCTTGATACCTATGCAACATTAAATAAAACCAAAAATTCTGGATGGACTGAAAGTAAACCAGCTGCAGTAGTTACTATTCAGTCTGGTGAAAACCTGTTAATAACCACAACGTCCACACAAAAACTTTGAGCAAAGCAGTCTGTCTCACCTCGACAGACGACACCAAGTCGGCACCGACTTGCTGCAAGTCCAAAGAAAGTGTTCCGTGAAGAGCTAGGTCCGGTATGTACTGTTGGGTGTAGCCACCGAGCAATGAACGGCCTAGATTGTTGATGTAGCTGTCATCTCTGCCTCTCTCCTCCTGGTATCTACAGCCATCTCCATCTCGAGAATGTTGTCTGAAATATTTAAAAAAAAGTTAAGATGATGATGGATGCCCTCTGGAAAATGAAGAAGGGAGGGGGGGAGAGCGAAAACATAAATTTTGTTTCCAAAAATTCTCTTTTTGAAAAAAGAGCACACTCAAGTCTGTACTAGCTTTTGCTTTAAGTTATATCACTGACAGCTGTCAAATCCAAACCTGTGGTAGGTTTTGAGAAAGAGATATGGACTTATGTGAAAAACCTGAAAAACTAAGCAATTCTGGTCAAGCAGATCTCATCCAAGTGAGCCGAGATAAAAACACGCATCCATGAAAAGGTTCAGAGTAAGCAAATGACGTCACAACAGAAAATTTTGAAAAGGGAACTCCTTAAATTGACAAGAAAAACATAAATTCATTTTGCAAATTTAGAAACAGAAGGTAACTTTAATAAAAACACTGAAAGAGAGAGAGGAGGCACTTACATTGCTAGAGGAAGTTCTTCTTGGTCAAATACTGTTGATTCTGAGTGAAAGGTGACAGTAGATGAGGTAAGGGAGCCCTCTGACACGCTGGATATCCCCCTGAGGAGTCCTCTCCCTTCCTCTACATCGTTCTGTCCGCTTTGATGTCGGCTCCGGCACGGTTCCCTGTCCCTGACGATTTTGTTACCTATGGATGAATTACAAGAGGCTGGAGGTATACGAGGGTCCTCCTCGTGAGGACGTTCCATTCTGGCATCAGAGTCTGACAAACAGCTATGGCACAAAGTTCTTACCAACTGGTTAAAGTCTCTTTCACTGGCAGATGTCGTAGCCTTGGCCGGGACGCCTTTCTCATTTGCCAGACCACAGCATGCACATTTACCCTGCTGGTCGACCCCACTCTCACGACCATGGAGGTGGGGGGTCTCTGCTCTGCCGACAGGGATGTCTACTTCCACCTTTGGGACATATTGCACATTGTCCATCATTCTACATTGGGTTATCCCAACTTCACCTCCTTCCCCAACTCTGGTGTTGGATTTTTCTACCTGACAACTTTCCAAAGTTCTGTCCTTCCTGAGTTTTGTTATGGCATTATCTCGGTTTCCCCCCTCCCTACAGTAATCATCGACTGTCCTTATTGAAGGCTGCTGTCCTTCCCATGCAGTGTCTGTCGCTTTCTGACCTTCCGCCGGTACTGGCGTTCTCTGTCTCTCCTCCCGTCCCCTCTCCTCACAGACCGTAGATGCAGTGGAATCATCACTGAGGATGGTGACGGAGGAACAGAGACTCTGGCACTCTTGTAGTCTCTGTAACTCAGATTTAATGTCCTCTGGGTGAGGTACAGCAGAGTCCCTCTCCACCACCCCCTGCTTTAACAGCCGGCACTTACGAGCATCCTCCTCGTTCTTGCACATAAAGTCCGCCTCTGAGAGTTCCTCCGACTGAAAGAGCGAGATGTTGTCCCGACTGAGGCCGTCGTGACCTTCCGCAAAGCCGCTGTCCGTGTGGGCAGCCGAGGACTGCTCCGAGACAGTCCCCGATTTTTCAAAGTCCCCCACGAGGTCCGGACCGTTCTCCTCGACCGAGAGGCTCCAGGTGAAGACGTGACCCTCCGGGTCGAAATGGACAGTGAATTCGTTGCAGTGCTGCTCCTTCTCGTGGACTTCGCTGCAGCGGATGAAGTAACTGAGGATGTAGAGGAGACGGCACACTACGTCCGCTTGCTTACCCACGACCACCGTCCTGGCTATCTTGTGTGGATACCCGATGGCACCGTAGAGATCCCTGGGTGGTACGAGACGAGGAGGAAAGGATGATAATGTCGACACAGTTTACTGACAAAGTAAAATGAAAATATTCAGCACTTTTTCTTTTAGTGTTGCTCATGTCTGATTCCAAAACAATTGGCACAACTTGTATAAGACAGTACGGACAGGACAACAAGGAAATGATGCAGATCACTTTATCTTTTCTTACTGCATGGTTTTTCAGTCTAAAAAAAAAACAACTGTCAAACTGCTATGCAGCAGATTCTGCAGGTATGCAAACTTGCAGGTGATAGATGAGTTCTTTTGGTCTGCACTCTCTGTACTTCTTTTTTAAATTTTATTCTATTTTAGTAGAAAGATTATGTATCCTGAAAAATTCCGTTCACAGCTACGTACGTACCAATTACGTTAAATTTCAATGTTTCTCTTTATGTAGTTGGCTGAAAAGGGTGTTTTCCAAGTAATGAACACTGTTAAAGGGTTAATACTGTATAGTACGTTGTATTTTAACAAATTTAAATTGAGGGTCAATGGAAATGTTAATGAAAATTTTTACAGGGATATGCAAATCAAACTGGTGAGGAGCATTGACAGACATTTAGAATACAAATGCTGCTGCCATTTCCTGCAAAACAGAGAGCAAACTGAACTCATTGTTATGTTTGGTAAACTTACCCTAACTGAGCCCACAGAGGATTGTAAGGATGTGATTGTGCCAAAGAATCCAACTGTATAAATGAAGAGAAGCAAAGGAAAAAAAGTGTTACACACTTGAAACAGACTGGCACTCATGTTTCAGTGATATCACTTCTAACATAGAGGAACAGAAAACTGTGCAGTGGCACATGTAAAACACATGCAAACACCCAAGCAAACGTAGCATTAGAATGCTTGAGAAAATAGGAGCAGATAAGGAGTAAACAGATCAAACATAGGATGAAAGGTAGTTTAGAGATGGATAATGTAGTCCTTTTAACCAAAAAAAAAAAATGTAGAAACAGTAAAAAAAAACCTTAAAAAATGCAGGAGAAAGTAGGAGTCACTTAAAAGCCTGCACAACTGAAACCTTGAACTTTACAGACATGCAGTGTTGGTAGTAGCTGCTAACCGTGAGGTTTTTATTTTATCTTGTAGAAATGGAACAAGCTATGAAAGTAAGAATGTTCCCTCTCTACCAAAGTATCTTTATCAACTGTCAGGATTTGCAAAAAAGTCCTGCATCCAGAAACCATGACTCACCATCGAGGAAGAGTGCTTGTCGAGGTACGCTCTACTAGGCGTGGATCCAGACGGCATTACGGTGGGCACCCAGGCCAGGTGGTGGGTCAATACAGCCGTGAGCAGCCTGGACACGAAACTGTACAAAGACAACCAGGTGAAAAAGTCATACTTAAAATCATATTTTGGTGTTTCACATGATATGGGCACCAAAAGATGGAACAACAAATAAAATTGAGAGGAGGATATGACCATTTTCAAGTCACCCATGGGTGGTACAAACAAAACGGGTGCTATACCCTGAGAAGTCTTGGCCTTGACAAAGGCAAAGATCACCATTGCAATCTTAATTAAGGATGATGTGGGATGCAGCATTTTTCCTTTTTTTTCTTTTCTTTTTTTTCGGGAGGGGACATGTAAATGATGAGCGATATCTAAACTTAGACTTCACTTGCACTTAAGGTAGCCTTCACCAGGACATGGTCCATTCTATGGATTCACTTCCTTTAATTATGCTACCTGATATTTACGGCTGATTCTTTTCCTTGTAAACACAAATGAATGGAAATCGAAACTTATCCATCAACTCATGATGTGCAGAAGATGAGGGTGTATAGCTATGACCTGTAGTCACCCCCCTCACCCTTGCCCTCTCTTCCCACTGTCAGGAATACAATGGTTATGTATAGATCACAAACAATGACTTACTAACACTGTTTAGCTAGTGATTAAAAGGAAGGCCCTACAGATGAAGCCAAGATTTAAACATGTTTACCAGTTTACAAGATCAAAATTTCCTAAAAATTAGGTTAACTTTTTCCTTTCTTGATGAAAATGATATCTCTACATGGTCTGGAGGAAAGATTTTAAACAATTTCAACCAAATTTGAGTGGTTGGAATGCATATCCATAAAAAACAAGCTGAACTTTGCATTTGCTGTAAATGGATGCTGAGAAGATCTGACCTCCACAAGCTCTCTCATAAAACCATAAGACCATGTCACCACTGTCCTCCCTAAACAGTGACACCTGGTGTCAGCGTTTGACCACCTGGTGGCAGCCTTTGACCACTGCAAACTTACAAGTTGGTTTGTTTGTTGTTGTGAGCGACGAGCTCATAGACGAGCAGCTTGACGAGTTGCTGGCACAAATTACTCCTCTGCTGGGGATGTGTCATCATGTTCAACCAAATCGGCTGCTGAATCCTCGGAGCAAAGTAGATAGACGTGACAGTGGCACGAAACCTGTCCAACACCTGTGTGACAAGGACAGATTCATCAAAACATCTCCTCTAGCAATTTTTGATTGCTTGCCAAGGCAAACTTGAACAGGCTATTTTTTCATTTTTTTTTTTTTTT
>VJOZ01053737.1:3136-16480 GCA_009801055.1 Stichopus horrens
TCACTTTAGCATTGATTGCTGATCCAGTGATGATTGCCTGGTTTCAATACTGGTTGCTGATTCCATTCTGATAGCAATTGTCGATCCTATTATAATTTCGGTCACAATTTGGCAGATTTCCAAGCACCGGCGTTCTGATAATTCTTTTTTTTCCCTCTCAGATTGAAATTGGCTTCTCTGTTGACTTTTCACCAGACTCTCTAAATGAGTATTACAAAGTTAAACTACACAACATGATGGATCCACCAATAATTAAATGACAAATCCGTATTTTAAAGTTGTCATGATACCAATTCCAGATAGTAGGTAAAGCATGGACAGACGAACGATCTCACCCCCAATCACTAAACATCATAACACTCACTTTATTTTTCGATTTCTGCATGACTAGCTCCTTACTCCTATGTTCTCTATAAGATATGAAACTGAAGAATATCACATCTTAAAGGTAACTTGTTCCTCATGAGAAAGACTTACGTTCTGGAATGGTGCATTCCGCCAAAAGCCGCATAAGCTCATCGACCCTCACAAAAGGACCCTGAAATGAAAGAATTATGGGACAAAGAAAAGATAATCGGCAAGACAAGACCTCTGGCAGAGGCAAATGATAAGACGAGAATGGTGTGGAAGGGGGCCAAGAAAGAAGACAGAGGATGAGGCAGGAGGAAGGAATTATTAGAGAAGGAGAATAAGAAGGATGGAGAAGAAAAGAAAGAGAGGAAGAGAGAGATGAGGGTCAGAATGAAAAGGACATATCAAAGATAAAAGAAGATGATAAAGGAGGGGGGGTGGGGGTGGGAGAGATGCAAGAGGAGAGAGAAGAAGAAAAAGGAGCAAGAAAACAGAGATGAAGAGAGAGGCAGGGTAATTTGAAACAAGATGTACTCAATGATGATGAAAGAAACGAAAGTGAAATTTTTAATCTCTGTCACCTATGTCATTGTGGTCTGAAGTGTCAATAAATTTGTGAAGAAAGCCCAAAGATGTGAAAAGAATGGTCATAGTGTTTCGCTATTTTACTAAGTGCATGACATGTTGACATTGTTGACTGTTTCAGACCTCAGTTGGAGAAAATTTGGATGGAACAAAAAGATGTGATCTTACCTGGAATGAGAGGGGAGGTGGTAACAAGGTGAGGGTGTGGCTGGCTGCGGGCGGTAACGGAAACTCCCCACCAGGTACGATGTGTGAACCAACTCCTAAGGAAGAAGAAAAAGGAGTGAAGATGGAATTAAGAAAAGTGCTTTTTCCAAACTTGTATAACAAATAAATTAAATGGCCCCTTCCATCTTGATTAAGTTCAAGTTTATGAAGGACAAGAGGAAGATAAACTTCACCCACCGGAAGAAAAAAAATCATCAAGTTCAAACAGTCGATACGTTGTTCGTGTCAGGCAGTAATCCTCCTTTTAAGTTCTACATTTCTTCAGCTGCGTTAGATCAATTTAAAGTGAAAAATCACTGTTTTGTGAATCTACAACATACGTGGGTTAGCCCTTGGTCTAAACGGTAACATCTGTTGTAAGTCTGGCTTTGGGTAGTCTGTACTGGCCTTCTTGTCTGCGTCGTCTTCCTCTGTGGCGATCTCGGAGGCCACCACCGTGTCCGAGCTGTTGGTCACTGCAGCTTGTACCAACGACGGCTTGGCTAGTAAATCCTGAAACATAAACAATGAGACAAATATCTTGTGTTTGCTTCAACGCGTTATGTTAAATCAGACTTTTATTGATGGATAAAAGGCATCAAAAGAAAAAAACCGCAAGAGGGAAAGAGAAACATATTAATTCGTGCTGACCAAAGTAGAACAAAAGTAAATTCTGACTTCACTTCAAATTTAGGGTCAAAATTGAGAAATCTACTCTAGAAACTTATTTAGGGCATTTAAAAACAGCAATAGAAGGGACTTTAGAAAGAATTTGCTTTCAATATTAAACAAGAATGTGGATATAAGCAACAAATCACATTACAACCACAACACAAAAAAAATTTTGAAAAAGAAAATGAGAAGAAATGAGCGGTGTAGCAAGGTAAAGCCATGTTCCCTCTCCCAACAGCAAACAAAAAGACATCGTTATCGGTAAAAAGCTAACGTGAGAAGAGCACTGAAAATGTCATTGAATGTATTATTGCAATCTGAGAATAATACAAAAACTGACTAAATTATTCAAAAACAGTCTCCAAATGTGATTCATTCTGACACAAGACCTTGATCATAACAAACAGCCACTTTGCAGAGTTTGTGAAAACTAAAAAATCAGTTTTTTAATTTGTGTTTAGAAGCAGAGCCAGTGAGACAAGCCTTTTTTGCAATGTGCTTACCTGCAGTACTATAAAGGCCACAAGCTTCCAGTGAGTTGTGTTTGAAAAATTAAATACAGTAGTCCTCATGGCTTTTACAATTACTCTCCTAAACGTGACTTTAATTCATCGATAACAACCAAGAAATCATGCGAGAACGTCAACGAGAATGTGTATGACTATGGGTTCCATGTTGGTGGTGAAAGCAATTAATTGAATCACTACATTTAAAGACAATCAAACTCAAAACAACATCAATAAAATCACCAAGCCGTGAGTTGAATACTTCTCTGGGTGAACTCACCGTGTATCCCAGAGCTTTGAGTTCTGTTTGAGAGCAAGGATAAAGGTCAAGGAACCGATGCCGATCCACTAAAAGAGCTGCCTCTCGATGTGATGAGTCCTGTGGAATGAATATTCATGAGGAGCATTTTAATGTGTCATATACAGTGTTTTCAAGGGTAACCAGGGTACCCAGATTGTCCAATGGCATTTTTATGACCTGGATCCAAATTACTACCCGATTCCCCTCATAACGTGAAAAAGTGACACATCCGCTGTGTCAGACTGCCAACTTTTTCTCGAGTAAAATAGGTGGTCCTGTACATGAGAGGGAGCAGGCGACTGCATGAAGTGTACTAGTAAGATTCCTCCACACATGTGGGATGCACGTACAGTACTTTGGAAATACCATTGTTGACAACAGAGTCGCCATTTTCGTGAGGTACCCGACGGGCAAGAGGAAAAATGACCCGATTCCGAATTTCAGGAATCAATGAAAACACTAGTAACATGCGACTAGAAGATACAGCATAAGAGTAAATGTCAAATAGTGAGATTTAAGTTTCAAAAGTATGTCAAAGGTGTTACAAGAACCTTTGATATTCACTGATTGCAGGGTATGACTTGATATCTTTCCAAAATCACTTTACCTGTAATTGCGTAAAATAGTTAAGTTCCGACAGTTTCATCAACTTAGGATTTGACACAGAAGCAGCAGAGGAAGTCATTAGTTCCAAAGTTGCTGTTCACAAATTACTTGTTTGTTCTCATGCTATTGCACTGGCTTTACTATTTCTACTTCAATACTGATAGTCAAGTAGCGATTTGGCTAAGTTTGAATATCTGGGACTTCTTTTCTAATAATCATACACATGTCCACTACATTAAATGCCAGTGATCTGCATGGTCAAAGAAATTTTGAAATCCTGTGAGGTGAGAACTCATGAGGATCGAGTTCTGGTGATCTACATGTGAGGATGGTTCGGTGGTGAATATGAAACAGTTCTCGGCAATATCAAGACCTAAACATGAAATGTTTCTTTCAGAGATGGGAACAGTTTATTCATGTTGTAAAAGTTTCTTTGGCAGTGTGTCATTCATGATAATGACTTATGAATGATAATTACTAATTCACTGTGAATGCTAATAAGAAGATTTAATAAGGTGTCGTACTGCTAAACAACTACATTGTCTTTACTGAGACTTTTGACTGAATACCAAACACACTCAAGTGATATTGATTTGTTCCAATTTATCAATATTCCCATTGATTGATGACTCAAATATTCCTGTTGACTAATAACTTCAATGTTCCCATTGATTGATGACTAAAATATTCCCCCTTAATTGACGATTAAAATACGTATGATCTCATAAATATCAAGACATGACACAAGGAGCTTAATACCCAGATTTGAATCACAATTTGCAACCCATGAAGCTTGTTATTCTTCACAGTAGTTGCCACTCAATATTTTCGTTGGTCCTACCTGAAGAGTTTAATCTTCTCTGGAATTGTTTTAAAGCCACAACACTGCTTACGGCACATACTACAGAGTGTCAAGTTTTCAAAGTATTCACATTGTAATGATTGCTCAGCATCTGCTAATCAAAATGTTGACAGTAATCAATCCAAGTACAAACACTTGCAAAAACTGCTAATCAATTTGATCACAATATTTCATCCCTTGTGATAGGATAATGCATGATCTCATTGACATTACTGTACTACAGGATACAGAAATAAATTAATAAAGAAAAACAATGAAAATAGATTAGAACGACCAAACAGACAGACGATGGCAATAAACTTACATCTTTAAAAGTTGCAAGCCTTCTTTTTTCTACTTTCAGAATACTGTTCAAGTCTCCACAGTTGGCCTCAAAGTCTTGAAATCTCAGCCAGATTTCACTATAAATGATACAACAGTACAAAGGTATGACATCACATATAAAGAGATATTGAGAGGTAAAATCCTGGTCTAAATGTGACCAGGAAATATGGAACTGTCGTGTTCTATAAAACTTGTTCTATAAAACTAAGTCCAATATGCTCCTTTTGGACTTTATAACATATTGGTATGGTGCAGGGTTGTGGGTGATCTGTTTGCTCTCAAATGGAGAATCTAAGAGGTGACTTCAGATGAGGGGTACACCGTCAACTGCTTGATACAACACAGAGCAGGAAACAAGGAAACAGTTTAACATGTCCGTTTGAATTATCTGAAGAAGACTACCAAACGATAGGTTGCTATGGACAAGTCAGCTAAGTTACTGGGTGACAATGACTGCATGCCAGATGCAGGAATGGATAAGCAAAAGTGAAGTTTAGATTGTTGGTGAATGTAGCAAAATAGGGATGTCTTGGGAAGTGTGAAATTGTAACATAGCTGATATGAATGCATTATCATAAATAATGCACATAGTTACATTAATGTTGATGACTGAGACTAAGTCAGTGACACAGGAACAGTATAAACCATATGGTGGGTAAGAAATCATTAAAATAAATGAATATGCATGATAAGTAAATAGCTAGAGATGACTTTACTAGTTAAGGATACCAGAAAAAGGAATGTCAAAGATGGGTAGAATATGACGTAAGTAAAACATTAAAGGGATAATATGAAAGGGGATATGGATACTACTATGACAAGTTATGGTGAATAGTATGCCCATGCTTAAGATCAGCTGGTATGCATGAATATAAAAGGATGAAAAATACAACTCTAAGCAGTACAAGATGACCAACCATAACAAGAACATGAAACACACAACCAAGGTAAACAAATGTTGTAAACAATAATAGAACATAGTATTAATGAGTTTAAAGTTAATTGGTGGATATACACATTGTCAATGACCACGGGAATGGCATGGCTGCACAGTATACAAAGTTGTGTAAGAAGGTACAAACTTAAAACATGCCCTCTTGCAAATACAAATAAACTCTTAAAATGAAACTAGGATACTGACCCAGATTTTTCTTCTGGTAGATGACCAGAGGTGAGGACTCTTTCAAATAGCACTCTTGTGTTATTATCCTCTGTGCATGGAAAACACAGAAACATATTGAATGAACTGGTGAATCATTTGGTGGCAGTTAACAGAAAGAAATTGATGATGATAGAGCAAAGATGGCAGTACCAATGTGTACTCTGTGTTGATGCAATGCATTAATGGATGCCAATTAACTTTTCTATTGTTTTTGCTTTACTATTGTTGTCTCTAATTAATATCTCAGGGATTACCTCCCAACAACTTGCTCCTTTCATTTTGCATTTGATGCTTCATTTTTCCAAGTTACAGTCCCAGAATGATTGAATTGAAACCAACCAAGGTCCTATGGTTGGAAAAATACTAATTACAAGAACAGTTATCAATTACTTTTATTTATGCTAAATCAATATCAAATTAAAACTTATAAAATTATTTCAACTTTTCCCACCCCCTTCTCCCCATCTTCTTCAGCCCCCCCCTCCCTCTAACTAAGTAACAAAATACATATTTAGTCCTGATTCACTGAATGTTAATTTTAACAGACTGAAAAACAGACTGTCTTCATCTATTAAAATCAAGTTTCTGAACTATTTCACTTGTCACCATCGGTGATATCGACCAATCCTGACCATTCTCCAACTTACCATTGAGATGGGAGAGGTATTCTATGTATGCTAACACGTAGTCGGGAACGTTCTCGTATCTCCGTAGACCTAACTCAAATATTTTAATGGCAATTTGTGAATCCTGGAGAGGGGTGGAGAGCAAAACAAACATTATAACCCATGAGCCTGATTTAAAACTCATAATACACACCAATAAAAATTAAAAAAATAAGCCGCATGTCAGAACCAGTTCCCCCTTTCATTCCTTTTTCATATTTTATTCCATGTTTATTTCTAATCAAATGGATTTTTGGAGGTGCCACATGATGCCTCTATGGGGGCCGCATTTGGCCCGTGAGTCCTGATTTAGGCCTCTCCTGCTTGGACGCATAAATCAAGAGGTAATGTGGTACTTGACCTTCTCCAGGGGAAGAGAGATCTTGCCCATTATACCAACAACAGTCCTTTCACCATCTTGTGGAGAAATTCTATCATAATCATTATGTTGTCACAAAGATATTCGTTCCTGATCATTTTGGCAGGACTGGAGCACATGAGCTATGTACTTCATGTGGCATAAAATACTTGTTAATTCTGGTCTTTGGGTGACTTGAAAAAAGAATATTATTATAATTTTTGTAGCAAATTATGAATATGTGAGACATTGCCCCAAAGTTGATATACATTCTGAGGGCATATAATGCTATTAAAATCAATAAAAGTAAAGTCTGCTTCAATAAAATCAATAAAAGGCTGAATAATCAATATATGGCTATGAACCACAACAGTAGTTAAAAGAGTTTGAAAGGGCAACGTTCGGTTCATACGATCACAAAAGGTCTGGCCTAATTGGCATATCAGAAACAGAGCTAAAACGTAAACATCATTAGTTGCAGTGTTCACCACAGATTTTTGTGAGATTGAGAAGTTGGGTGAATTGTTCAGCGGGGGGGATGAGGGGAGGGAGCTCATTCTCCCATCCAGCCATTTTGTCACAATTAAAATGCAAAGGCTAAATGATGCAAAATGGTACGGTTTTTAAACAGAGTTCTTGCGCTATGTATGGTCAACTTTTTATTTGGCTTAGCAAAGTCTTTCTAAATGGTCCCGAGATTTATCTATTTATGGCGTTGGTCTCTGTTTCAAACGGTGGTAATTTTCACTCAGGGACAGTGCCCCTCATATTCCCCTCCCTGGGGAAAACACTGTGTTTGGTAAAATTGTAACAAAAACTTTATGCCCCATTTTGTACAATGTTACATGTTTCGGATGTTGCATTTTGACAACATTGCTCATATGCTAATAAATGATACTTTAAAAATGGTCATATATTCTTACTTTACTGAAGTAATACTCCATCAAAGCAGCTGCGACAAACACGTGGTGTTTGCATCTCGAATCTTCGCGAGCCTTTTTGAAAATTTGCCTTGCCTCTTTGATTCCTTCTGCTCTTCTTGCGAATTTCATGTACTGTATGTAGGCCTTGAATGGAAGAAAGGTATAATGGTACATTCATGAAAACAATAAAATCCTTTCTTTAGCACTAAACATTATCAAAAGATTAAAAATACTAGCAAAAATGGTACAAAGCATGGTCGCAATTTTAGCCTCTCCATCATATTGATGATAAAAAGAGTACAAGATATTTTCATTTCAATAAAGATTACATGTCCAGTGGCATATACAACATTTAAGGGTTGGTGTACCAGGCATTACCCTGGCCCATCCCAATGGCCCCCCTTTTCTGGTCATGATTCAAAATGTGTCTCAGTGCATGGGATCTCTGGGTACAGGAATGCATTCTTAAGATGTAGAAAGATACCACCAAAGTTTGTAGCCTCTAATTCAAAAGAAACACCTCTTTACATCCAAGCTGCCTTAGGCTGTATTTAAAGATTCTGGTTATATCAGCAAAAAAAGCTGTTTCAGAGACAAAACATTCATCATATCCATTCCTTCAATTTCCATCTTTTACACATATTATTCTTCTTTCAATAAGTTCAATTTACAATTATGTCTTTGGAGGGTGACGCCATTCCTGCAGTTTTGAGGTCCACCATGGGCCATTTGGCACTCACAAAGGGCCTTTGTCGGGCCTCTTGATAAACAAAGTGAAAATGTGTGCAGATATCTCACCAGAGTTGGATCTAGGTCTTTGATTGCCAGTAATCTCTTGAAAATGTTGTGAACCTTTTCATATTTCATGCGACCCTGTGAAGAAATAAAGCATGTGAAGGCAAATGTGACCATACATCAGACCATTGTCCAATGGTAGCTGCTATAATGCTGTCCTTTGTAGCTGCTACATAACTGCCCTTTGTAGCTGCTATATAGCTGCTCTTTGTAAATGCTGTAGAAATGTCCTTTGTGGCTGCTATACAGCTGCTCTTTGTAGCTGCTATAGAAATGTCCTTGTTGCTCTTGTAACATGTAATAAATATTAGCAAATCATCCCTGTTAGTTCTCAGTTTTGTTGTGTGCTACCTCAAATATGTTAACTTTCCCTCATGTGTTAGATGGCATGGATTTTGTGGAGCTTCCGCGAGTGTTTACTTTACCTTAGTCAAAAAGACAGAAATTCACAGTCGCCACATGAACAACAGCAGATTTCAAAGTGAAGTAATGGTTGCTTTGATGCACTCTGTTATTAATCTTAACTTACTGCCACCTACATCACACTTTGCAAGAATTCATATTTCTGCTTAAATTTTTGCAACATTGGTGAGTCAACAAGCCATCAACAAGCCATCAACAAACCATCAACATTTCTATCACATCGTTGATGAATAGTAACATCAACATGCTACCGATGATTCTATCACATCGTTGATAACTACTAATATCGACAAACCATAGATGCTTCTATCACATCACTGATCATTGGGAAGTACATAGCAGCAAAAAATTAGACAAATCAAATTTTGTGAACTCATCTGAGTTGTCACTTCTAGTTTGTCATAATACTAGCAAGTCGCAGCAAAGTAAAGAGAAAGAACTTGACAAACCTCTTCAAAGTCAGCATAAGCAAAATAAATTAACATATTGGACTTCATCTGGCCAGAAATGGCTCTCTCAAAGACACTTGCTGCTTCATCGTTGAACACTTTGGCATTATTCATGTCCTGGCAGAAAAATAAAAAAGAAGATATCAATATTTAAGCATATATCCTTCACTACTAAATAATTTATCAACTTGATGTGAAAAATATCAAGTTGGCCTTGGATGAAGGAAAACAATCCTCGCATGTTCATGTTCAAAACAAAGACATGCAGACATTTAGATATGTTATGTTATTCACAGTACCATATATACATATGTCTGTCTTGGTATAGTCAGGAAACAAAAAGTTTTGAGGTAGCAGAGTGGTGTTCATGATGTGTGTTGTTTGGTGCCAACAACAGACTCAGTACAGGTATTAGTTCTGCTACACATTCTGACAGGATGTCAACTGTCTAATTGAGGCTACACTTCACAGACCTAATGTGTAGTCATTTCACTTGCCTCCTCTGTCCATTCCCCCCCCCCTCCTATCTCCCTCTCAAAAAGGTTCATTCACCGATGGTGCAGTGTTTGTATTGGGTATCCAAGTACCTACGTCCCCGACCAACAATGTCATGACCCACCCACCCTCCTGAAATAGCTCCCTCCATCCATCAAGGTACACTGCATGTGCAAGAAAATTTAATAGCAAATCTAACTTGGAACAACTTAATTGTCATGCTCTTATTTAAAATATGTGGTGTTAATGTGCAGCACAAAATGTGAAATTATGACATCACATCTACTAAAAGTCTAACACAAGCTAAATTTTGCAGTACCCAGGAACCCCACTTCCATGGTTGGTACCCCACTTCCATGGTTGGTAACCCACTCCCATGGTTGGTCAGGTACCCCGGTCCAACTTTTGGACCCAGTGGAAACACTATAATGGTAGCAATCGCAATTATTACTTACTCCTTTCTCTGCAAATGCTTTACTAGAGTTTTGAAGGAAGAGGGCAGCCTCATACCAGATGTCAGCATGGAAGCCAAGACAGAGTAAACACTGCTCATAGGCAAACATCACTGAACAAAGGAAAACGAGAAATAAAAGAAGAAATGAATTTCAATCTGTTTGTATTTGACCTATGTCTCTCCTATGAGGGTGGGGGGAGGTGGGAAGGTAACAAACACTGCTTAAAGTCAAACATTACTTAATGAAAAAAACTAAAAAAGAGAGAAAATATGAAATACAATCTGTTCATATTTATACTATATGAGGGTGGGGTAGGGAAAGTAAGTAGTAACAAACACTGGTCATAGGCAAACATCACTGAACAAAGAAAATTGAGAAATAAAGAAAATATGAATTTCAATCTGTTTATATTTAAGCTATATGAGGGTGGGGTGGGAAGGTAGAAAACACTTCATTGTCAAGCATTACTGAATGAGAGAAACTAAGAAACAGAGAAAATAGGAAATACGATCTGTTCGTATTTAAGCTATTTGAAGATAGGAGTGGGAAGGTAGCAAAGTTTGCACATAGGCAAAAATAACTGAATCAAGAAAAATGAAGAAAAGAAATAAAGAAAATATGAAATATGATCTGTTTGTATTTAAGCTACAAGAGCAACATCTTGAGTTGTAAACACGGTACTGGTGTGAGGTTTAAAGTGTTTGCAGTAAACAAAATCTCTTTCATATGAGAACACTGGAATATTCCTTCAACATAAATCATTCCAACTCAGTGACATATCACCAAAAATGACTTTTTCTCTTTATAAAAGGTGGCAAACATAAAAGAAATATCACTAGAAACCCTTTTACTGATCAGGGGCAAATGCGCGGTTTGGAGAAAAGTTAAAGGGTAGGGTGGGCGGTCATTTAAAGATTCCTGATCTTTTCCAACACAGGTTGATAAATAGAAGTAACTTCTAAAGTTCATCTTAATCTGTCTAGGCACTGTCATAATAAACAAACAAAATATCATAAAGTTTTGACTGAATCATCAGTAATAATTCTGGTCAATGAGGTCACATCTGCACCAAAATACTTCATGTTGACAAATTGAAAATACTACCCATCAAAATAATTTCATTAGACTGATAATTAGACCAATCATTGTTTTATATTAGGTTTCTAAAGATTTCTCATCTCTTAAACTTTTTCTAAAAGTGTAGTCAAAGGCAATCGAAGTAAGAAGGTAATAATGCAGTGATGGCTCAAATCGTGCAACCTACTTTGCGCATTAATAAAAACATTTTCATGACTCTCAACACATAGTGAATGAATACAAATAAATATTTTAAGTTCTTAATATCACTTTCTTTAAATCTCCATGAGCCTTACATTTACCTTCGTTGAATTTATTTGAAACCAAAGTAAGCAAAGAATTATTCTACAAACCTCTCTTTGTAATCAAGGTTTGGTCTTCTGTTCTCAGAGGGTTACTTTTCTCCCAATGGATGTATTTCTTCCAGAGATCTACCTGTTTCATCTCCTCGATGGTGCTGGAAGGGGGCACAGAGGGGGCCGACCGGTTCAATCCTTTGGTCAAAGCTTCATACTCCTATTAGAAGAAAAACACACAGTTGCTTCAATAGACAAGTTCATTAGTTCTTTAAATTTATTTACATGACAAGTTCAAAATGTCTTTAAAGGTTGTGTGAGATGCATCTTGAAAAGAGCTGTTTTGATTTAGAAGTTGCAGAGCAAAATCCTGACTGTAAATTTGTTGGAATTTTATTTATATCTATTAGCATTTTTGAGATATGACTTTTTTTCAAAATTTGATGAAAATGCAAAACAGATCATGTGGATATAACACAGTGTCAATATTTCTTTTCTTCTGCCTCTAAATTATTGCCTACATGTCATTCTCAATTACCATTGAAATAAACGTTAAGTTAACAAAGGATAACCCAAGACATATCATATAAATCCTGGCTTAATGTGACAATTTTGCATATTTAGCTTATGTTTATCTATGATCTGGTTGCTGTGATCAGTCAATGTGTAGCATTCACGAAAAGAAGTGCTAAAAGCGTATAGGTCTCTCCCTGCAAGTTTATAGTCACTCCAGCAAAGTTCTGTAATGCCTTACAGTGGCGAAACAAAGTAAATAGGCTCTCGCGATTTCTTTCTAAAATACGAGGGACTTGAAGGAAGTGTGTCCGCCATACATAAAGTGCGCATGACCCACCGGCGTATGAATACGCTCTGGTGCTCACACAAACCTCCAGCAAACGGTAAATACATCTAACTATAGGTTAAATAGTCTTAGTCACCGACTAAGCTGGCACGCTCCTTGGATCTTCTCGTGGGGAGGGAAGCTACACACCCTGCAGGTTTGGTTGGGTTTTCAAAATGTCGCTGAAAGTTTGATATTTTCTCTACGAGACGTTTTCTGGAAATGTCCATGTATCTATTTTTCATAGACAAAGCGTACTCATTGTAACCCTGCGATAACTAGTAATCAGGCTCATTAATGCGTAGCAAACACATTCGGGCAAAAATCTTCTCCCCACATAAAAACAATTAAAGGAGTCCCTGCGCCTACGTGATCATATTTGCAAAGTACTCAAAGGAAATGAAAGAGGATGCGTAATAAATTATGATTCTTGTATGACCTCAACCCCCCATATGATATTTATTTACCGTGCTGTTTTCTGTGATTTTTTTCATCATAGTGAATTGAGGAATTGCAGACATGATATTCCTATTTCAAGACTGGGTATATGCAGCTTAGGACGGTCGGGAAATTTCCGGCCATGTGGGAGGTTAAAAAATCCCAACAATTTTCTTGTACGCTGTGCGTCAACTGATGGTGGCCTTCGCTTTCATAGTCCTGTCATACATGTCCCCTGTTACAACCCCTGGACATGCGTCCCTGAATTTTCCTTTTATAGACTTTCATAATATAAGTGCCTTCAATCACTAGACCCTGCCGCGCACCCCTGTTGATCATCATCCAATTGATCATTCGTCTTAGTATTGGTTATGCAATGTCTGACCAGTTTTGCCCTTTCGGTACAATTCGAAGAAACAGAATCTTTTGAAGATACAAATTCTTTCATTCAAATGCTCACAATCCTGCATATACATCTTAGCTTTCTAACTTTTTCTTCTGATCACATTAATGGACGTTACCCTACAACCCAGTGGGAAAACCTATTGGACCT
>VJOZ01053777.1:0-10576 GCA_009801055.1 Stichopus horrens
TCATTCTGATGTTCTGTCCTTACGAAACAGACATGCAGTACATGAACAGTATACTAGACATTTCTCTTCAATCATATTTCAATCTTCTTTTTGGCCCCCTTGTGGTCATTTATAGAAACCACTCAAAAGGAAACATTCAGGCGAAAGCCCTCCTCTCTCCCCGCACTCGTCTGCATCGGACGCAAAAGAGGTCCATTCTAATGAAGGAGAGGAGGCAGCGGTCGGCGATGTTCAGGGGACCTCACAAGTCAACAGTGGTGGAAGCGCTAATGCTCAGGAAGATGATGATGATGATGGTGACGTGGACCCCAGAGATCTCCTCAAAGATCCGTTTTGGAATGACCTGGAGAATGGCGTCATCGTGCCGAATCTCTTCGAGACAGACATGTACTCCAAGGTGAAGAGCAGAAGGGCCACTCTAGAGGCAAAGAGGAAGAAAAAGGAAGAGGAGACAGAAGAGCAGAAAAATTCATCACTCAGCGAATCTCAGAGCAGCGACAAATCATCCCCCGGGAATGTGAGCAAGAAGAAGGAGAGTCCGCCAAAGCAGGAGGATGGACCCAAGAGGCACAAGAAGAAAAAGCACAGTGACAAGCACGACCCTGGTAAGAAGAAGAAAAAGAAAAAAAGTCACAAGAGCAAGAAAAAGCGCAGACACATCAAGATGGACCTGGAGGCAATCGGGTCTTTGGAGTCGGCAACCCAGAAGTCACTAAAAATGAGCCCAAGTGATCTAGATGGTTCTGATAACTCAGCCAATCTGTTCATCTCTTGTAAACCAGCAGAGGAGGTTCTCACCGTAGCCAAGTTGCTGGAGCAGAGCCGACATAGTTCATCTCATAGTGGATCCCAGAGCAGCGACGGTTGCGAGGATAGCGATCCGCTTGTATCGGTAAGGAAAAAGTTTAATTTGATCTTTCCCTAACATGGTTGACAATACAATGAGAGCAATACACTACATTAGCCCTCCAGATTAAAAGCAAAGAAAGACAATTCATGCTCATAACTCATTTGTCTGCACAATATGATTACTTTTGGCTGTCTGTTCTGATGAGCGAGCTACAGCACCACCACTTTAGATCACTGTACTGCCAGATAGTCTGCTTCTTAGAATGACCCTCTGTCAAACTGGCTTTTGGTCAGTGTGACACAACTTCTACAAAATGTTTCCAATCCCTTCCCTTCTGAAAAGGTAGGCTTTGATAACTTTGCTATTTGACCTCATCAGAAAACAAAATAAGCAGCATTTTCAGACAGGATTTTGTATCAGAATAGATTTGTCTTGGATGCAACATTTGTAAATGTTCATACACTAATACTAACAATGAGTCTAGGTGTGCTTCATTTCTGTTTATTAGGCAACATTATTTGTGTTGGCAAAGTATCATCTGGAATCTCCATTGTGGCGAGTTGTACTTCCCAAGGGTCCTTACTTGCTTGTAAATATTTTTTAAACAATATATCAATACAAAAAAGTGTATTTCTCTTAAAAATTGTATCCCTCCTCCATACAATTTTTTTTAAGCCTTTCTGTTGATGCGATAAACTGGAAGGGAAACACCTGGATTGTACAGTAGAATTACAAAGTACATGGCAGTTCCGTAGGTGGCATTGTTTCGCTTCAAGTACATGTCTCGTTCTCTGAACTTGAAATACTGTAAAGTTTATATGGATTCTGTGTTTGTTCTTAAACTTAGTGTTTTTACCAGGGTCAAAATTCGTACCCGCATACCCACAGCCCGCAGTCAGTCACGCACTCTAGCTAAGTCCAAAAATAGAACTTTTGTCAGGTTTGGAGTTGGTTGCGTATTTTACCCATGGCCATGACAATTAGTTGAATTTTTTACATGTACAGTGTTTGTTATATTGAAACTTTGAATCAAGTACCAGTTCAAACCGGCTAATGGCATTGCGGGTCATGCACCTGGTGTAAACACTTTTTTGAATTTTTCAATTCCTCTTCACAGGCAAAAGACATCAAAGCCACAGAAACAAAAGCAGATTCCTCGCTGAATTTGGTGGATTTGCGCCAGTCAGATCAGTCCCATGATATGGGATTTCTCAGTCCAGATTTGGAGAAAATGTTGGAAAGGAATCCATTCAGCCTGAATGAGGAGACAGATTCAGAAAGCGCAACTGCACCGCAGTCTTCTCAAGATGCTGTTCCTCCAGAACCATCCAGGGAAGAATCTACAACGTTGTCTACCTTCGGAGCAAGCCCATCTTTGTGGGATCAGTTTGCCAAAGAATTACCTTCCTGCAAAGCTGACAGTCCCCTCCCCTCTTCAATCTCAGGGTCTAATTCCTCTCATCAGAATATTAACAAGCTGGTTAAAAAGGAACCAGTCGATAGCATTCCTGAGGGTTCTGTCACGGTCAAAAAGGAGATGACAGATTCCATGGATAAAAGAAGTAACGACATTCTTCAATCAGAAACCACATCTGTAAGTTTGAATGATAGTGTAGAAAGTGGTCTACAGCACAATATCATCAGACAGAAGTCTGGGATTGAGAGTCCAACTGTTATAAAAGAGGAACCAGTTGATTCAGAGGAAACGGTAGATGCTCTGAAAGTACCCAGCCTGGCAGGCGAAAAAAGTTTGTGTGGAATATCCTCCTTAGCAAATACAGTCACAAAACAAGAATCCT
Organism: Stichopus horrens; assembly: GCA_009801055.1. NCBI lineage: Eukaryota > Metazoa > Echinodermata > Holothuroidea > Aspidochirotida > Stichopodidae > Stichopus > Stichopus horrens. The sequence goes on from VJOZ01053777.1 coordinate 2,650, forward strand.
TAGAAATTCCAGATAGCATAGAAGATCACCTAAATGTAGTTGAACCAGAACTTGAGACGGTCTTGAAGTCTGAATCGCTCGGGACAATGGAAGAGTTGCCAAATCTTACCGGGAATCTTTTTGATAACTTCCTACCTGCTAATTCACCCTTCACGGATGATGAGCAGAGGAACTCTGGTTCAGAAGAACCAAAGATTGATGTAGGTCAACTATTGTCCTCTCTTGAGGACAAAGAAATGCCCAGTGAAGATACAGCAATGGGTGAGAGCCAGTCCTCTGTGTCAGCGACCACCACATCGGTGGATGTCGCTGAGAAAGCTGACTCTGTGAAGGAAAGCACAGATCAAGAAGCGACAAACAACAAAGATGTTTCAGAACCAGGGATACCAAACGGTGAAGGGAAGCAGACAGTAGAACCATCAAGTTTAATGTGGCCTTGGTCTGGCCCAGGACCTTTGACATCTCCCCAAGGAGACATCACCAAAGAAGAACCTGAGGATGTACAGATGAATACAGATTTGTCACATGAATCAAGAAGTGAAAATTATCAAAAAGTACAAGGTGCATCAGATGTTCCACAGGGATCAGATGCAGCTGATGTGAAATCATCAGATGAACATGAAAAAGAGCATGAAGAACAGGCCAAAAAAGATCAGGAAAAGTCAGAAAGTAGTCATGAAGAACCAGAGGCTGTAGAGATAATGTCCAAAATTAGTGCAATCGTACCTGGCTCTAGATCAATGTCACCTATCGCATCCCAAGAGAATGGAAATTTAACCACAAGGGCAGCTCAAGAAATTTCAAAAGTTGTTACCAAAGAAACAGAGAGTGTTTGTCCTAAAGGAAAAAGTGCAAATGACAACTCTGACAGTAATTTGTTTGATGCTCTTAAGAGTTGTTTAAATAAAAATGACAAGCGGAAACAAAAGTCAAAAACAAAGGAGGATGCTGCTCAGGGAAAAGTTTTTGAGGATGCTGCCCCTCTTAAAGATGTTGAGGATGCTGCTCCCTTTAAAGATGATGAGGATGCTGATACCAGGAAGGCTGTCAAGGATCTTGCTCCCAGGAAGGGTACCAAGGATCTTACTTGTAAGAAGCAAGTTGATGATGCTACACCCATTAAGGATGCTGAAGATGCTGCCTCCAGGAATGTTGTTGATGAAGTTGCTCCCAGGAAGGGTGCTGAGGATGCTGCTCCCAGGAATGGTGTTGAGAATGCTCTTTGCAGTAAGGGTGTGAAGGATGCTGCTCTCAGGAAAGGTGTTGAGGATGCTTCTTCTAAGAAGTTTGTTGAAGATGCTGCTCCCAGGAAAGGTGTTGAAGATGCTGCTTCAAGGAAGGGTGTTGAGGATGCCCCTCCTAGGAAGGGTATTAAAGATACTGTTGCCATGAGGGATGCTGAGGATAATGCTCCCAGAGAGGTTGTTGATGATGTTGCTCATAGCAACGGTGTTGTCAGTGAGGTTGCTAATGTACCAGAGAGTGAAAAAAGTCAGACCAAAACAGGTGGAAAATCATCAGTGTCACAAAAAGATAAACAATCTCATCCAAAATCAACTAAGGCTTCAGTGAAGCAGCCCAAGAAGCAAACTGTGGTTTTAGAGAAAGCCAAAGAAAGTTCAAAATCAAATAAGGTGACCAAAATCAGCAGGAAAGACGAAGATAAGAACAGCGGACATGTTCAAATTCCGCAAAAAGGAACAGATAAAACGACAGGAGGTAATAAAGACAACGAACTAAAGAAAAAACAGCTGCATACGAAACCAGAGGAAAAGAAGAAAAAGAAAATAACTGGAGGTAAGTTCTGAAAACTTCTTGAGTCTGAAGTTTGAAAGCAGTTGGTCATAAAAAAAACTGTAAATGATAGTCACCATATACTGTATCATTTCACCTTTTCATGTCTTTTCTCTTTATCTTCCCACTTCATCTCCAAAGAACACTGCTAGCTTTTTATTTTGTTTTCTGTGGTTTGTAAGAATTTAAAAAGCGATCTGAGACTGCAAGTTGATGCAGAGGTGGAGCTATGGTAAACTTATTTGGGGTACCATTGGTGCCACAAGTGTAGCTTGGAGTTAGGTCAAGAGATTCAATGTGAGTTCAGGGGCAAGTGTCATTTAAAAACAAAATGACGGTGATAGTGACAGTGAAAGTGCCCTTCCAAGTTTTTGCTAGTAAGCTCCAGGAAATAGTGCTCTAAAGCTGAAGCGAAATTTGACGTTTTATTCCTACCTGAAGAATGTTGTGGGGGATATGTTTTCTTGTCCCCTAGGATCATTGTCCATGAGTTGATGTGTTGATTTTGTTATTGAATAAAGAGTCTCTGTTACTCTACAGTAGGTGTACCACTGAGTTTGCATTTACTGTGCCAGTAATTTTTCAAGACTGAATTTAAATCAAAGTTTGGGACATTTGCTTTGTTTAAGAGAACAGCCATAAGAGAGAACATGTTATTATGAATTTTTCATGCAGTAAGGGGACACCAGTGTGTATCGGTATTGAAAACTTCATTGGTATTGAAACTTTTTATCCTGGTTTAATCTGTCTTTCTATTTTAGGTTCCTGGAAATTTGAGAGCATAAGTGAGATTCCTAGAAATGACGAGAATAAAGTGCCGATGGATTTGATCGATAAAAACTCAACACTGGATGAAGGTTGGTTCTTTTGTTTAATCATGTAACAAGAAAGTGAAAACTCTGGATGTGTTTGTGCATGTGACATACTGAATTATTCTTGAGCAACAAATAAATTTCAAATTTTTATCTGTGAGAAATTTATTTCAATTGACAAGAAGGCACCTTATTTTCAGTAAATTATCATTCTTGTCCATAAATACGGTATTGATTTTGCAACTACGATTTTGTCTGTAAAACAAGACAGTATGTTGGAATTTTCAGGTCATGTCCATTAAATTGTTAACATTTAGAGCAACGTAAGGTGCTCAACAGGGTACTGAGCATGTGCAAACTTGTTACACTGGTTATGTAATATTTATACTAGCATTCATCTGATGTTTACACATTCTTTCATAGATTTCTTGTGCAAGGCAATCACAGAAGGAGATTTCCATCTCGTTCAGGCAGTCCTTCACAATTGTCCGACCCTGAAGGTCGACAGTCCAAACAGCAGAGGTCAGAGGCCCCTTGTGCTGGCGTGCATGGGAGGCCAGAATGAAATTCTCAAGAAGCTGATCTTATCGAGAGCGACAGTCGACGTGAGGCTCAATAATGGCGTCACACCTCTAATGATAGCTGCAGAACTGGTGAGTCCAAAAAGTTACATCATGGAAAACCTCAGAGTTTCGTATCAACAACCAACAGCAGAAAGTCATAGAGCATTTTTAAGCACGGAAAAACTACCACTTTAGATTAATACCAAAAAGAAAAGCATGGATATCTGGTTGAAAATATGAATAAAGAATAAGTCAATTGTAAATGTCATAGTCCAGACTGCCCAATTACCCTTGGAACAAGTTGAATCTTGGAAGTGAAAATGATACTGTATTTCAACCCACTGGTTCTCTTACCCCTGCCACAACCCTATCCTCATCTCCATCTTACAAGGAAAGAGCATCTGTGTTCTTCTTTCACAGGGTTACACATCAACTGCTGGTATTCTCCTAGAGGCTGGTGCATCTGTTAATTTATCAAACACATCGGGGGAGACAGCTCTGATAAAGGTATTATGAAATGGAACATTTTGGGATCAGGGGAACCACAATATTCTTGCTCATAACTGTGGGATGTTTTTGTGCGCTTCGTGTAATTCATATACAATCCTCCAGGCTTTTTGAAGACAGTGCAAATGGGTTTATGGAGAACTAATGGATTTAATTTGAATATGTCATTGACTGAGTATGATTTCTACGTGGTTGTGATGCTATTGTAGTTGTGAGTTGTGGCAGAGAAGAAAAGCTTCTACTGTAGGTGTTATACGATTCATTCTGCATTGAAACACAAGTATGTTGCAAGAGTAAACTTTGACAGTATTCAAACAAAGGACAACTGGTGAAATTGGATGCCTGATAATTGTGTGTTGATTATAACCAGTGTTTCTCTGACACACTTTACATACATATAAGTTGATGATGCAGACTTCATATTTGTGTGCCTGAGAGGCTCCAGGGCATTACATAAGTGCTCCTCGAACCACAGGTACTTTAGTTACCTTCGATTTTAAGTGATATGTCTGTCTCACTGCAACTTCTAACATTTCACGATTTTTTTTCAATATTGCACAGTTATTTTCTTTTTTATGATATTACCAATTTGTTTGATACTTTCATTTTTCTTCTGTGCAATAAACTAGAATAGAAATCAGCTATCAACACTGTTGATCATGTAATCAGTTTACCATGAAAATTATGCAAGATGCACAGTAAACCCAGTAGATGTAAATGTAACAGCATTAACTTGCCTCAGGGATGGATGCAAACAGTATTTGGTATATTCCGTAACTCTTTTGGCAAAAGGAACTAGCAAAAAACAAAGACTTAGGTAACTTTGTCAAAGTGTGTTACATTTACACAGACAAGGAAAGTATGTTTGCAGTATCTCCATTAGAAGCAGACTTCATGTGTCTTCTTTTACGGTACAGGCTTCACAGGAATCCTATATTTCCCATAATTCCTAGTAAATTTTTGAAAAATCCTTGATTTGCCCCTACTTTTCTGAGAGGCACTTGTTCTGCAAAAACTGACCGATAATGTTCTTAGCAAGACAGTTTTAACCTGCATAGCAATAAAATTCAATGTACTGCACAAGTCAGTGTGTCATTACTGCTAGTGAAACAAGACTTGATCAGAATGTGATGCTAATCAGTCGTCTTTCCGAGAACAAACCCTGCCATGTAAGGTTTGTTTACGATCCAAGTGATTTACGAAGGAAACTGCCTTGAACATATTGTTTCATGCATTTAATTGCTCGCTGCCTATGGAAGATGACTTTTGATACGTCTTTTTAACCTTAGGCCAGTCGTAAAGGCCACGTCGATGTAGTTCAACTGCTGTTACACTATGGAGCGGACTGGGGCCAAACTTCTCAGGAGAACACATCGGCTTTATCTTTAGCCAAACAACACAAAATGTACCAAGTATCAGAAGTGCTTCAAAAGCATGAACAGAGGTGAGTTTGCTCGGTGTCCACCCCGAGCATCGTTTTGTAAGATGGAGATTAGTGCAGTGAGAGGCGGAAGGTGTGTCAAAAACATGAAATCAATGTGCTTTCCATGGGCAATAAAATTATCCATCACGTGGTATGATTTGTAATCGGTTTAGAGTTGTTTGTGTCATCTCAGAGATTGTAGTCATGGATGCAATGTTGATGTCTAAAATAATTCATCATGAAACAGGTAAGACAAGGATTGGTGGTCCCATATCATGTGTGATTCGGTACTATCATCGCGATTGTGATGCTGGACAGTGGGTGAGAACAATAGGCAATGAGTTCAGCGATCACTATATTGCAGTAAGCATGCAGTATATGATGATTGAATGTTCTGTTTGACAAGCATACTATTGGAGGAATGGAAAACATTCAGTATTCATGCTAAGCTTCCTGTGGAAAGCCCTCGGTCTTCAAACTGTGCATTTATGTATATTTGGAACGGTTTATATTAAGTGACCGAAATAAATGTTTGTTAAACTTGAACTATGTCAGATGTTATGGTTTATGAAATCAAACAGGCTTACCTGAAGTGATCTTTTTTTTTTTTCAACATCCTTTTTAATTTTTTGACCTGATTGTGATTAAGGGCCAGTTAACAACATCCTGGTGTCATCCTCGAGTTGAAGTCTGTATCTGCTGTTTGACACCCCAAATTGGTCCCACTTGTTAGTGTATAAGATGCCTTAAGTAGTGGAAGTCGCATGAGCAGATTTGAAATTTGTGAAATTTTTTTTCAACTGGTTAGGAGTAGATAGTATTGTTTGACATGTCAACTTGAAATTGGCTGTGACTGATTAGTGGTGGTAGATGATATTTCTACATGATTGAAGCGATCAGATGATTTTTCAAGCGACAAAAGCTGTTAATTTTTCCCCTTTTGCTTTTCAGAATGGTGGAACAGTTAGAGTACGGTATAACACAGTACATGTGGGGAACAGCCAGATTGGTCCATTCAGTTCTACCGTCCAGATGTTTCAGAATGCGAGAATCTACGCAGCATCACATCAAGTTTAACTTTGACCCTACAAAGATTCCATTTAGTCCAAGTATGTTTTGTGTAATCCGCCTTAAAGGTTGTGTGACATGAAAACAACATTTTTGAGTATTGGGGTATTAGTCATCAAACATGTTGAAAACAGCTTCAAATTCCATCAAAATCCATGAAATAGTGACAATTTTACCGGCATATTCCTTTCTCTCACCTGCATCATGAATAGATTTTGGCTCAGTATGCAAATTTGTGATGTCAGGAGGTGGACGCCTCCTGTATGGCATGTCTTATGTTCTTTCTTTGTTTACTTAACTTTTATTTCAAAGATTTTTGCAAATTTGCATGACCAGAGGGTCTTTCTTTGAAAGCAAATGTCAATATCATTGACCAATGAGAAACCCAGTGATTAAGAGGAAATATATATAGGCCTAACAAGAGATATACTGACACTCCACATCATCTGTTTATATTTTCATCAAAGTTTGAAAAGTCATATCTCAAAAATGGTATCAGATGTAAACTCGATTCCAGTGGATTTACATTCAGGGTGTCACTTTGCAACTTCTGAATGAAATCAACTCTTTTTTAGATGATCTTTAAATCTTTGTTCTTCTTTTGGTGTTTTGTTTTGTGTTTGGAGTGTAGTCTGCCCAAGTGTTATTCCCAAAGATCATTTTTTAGTTGTTTAGGTCATGAGTGTGTCATACAGTGTGTGTTTTCTGCTTCTAATGGCACTCACGTTTTAAAACATATATATACATATAAACTGTCAAACATGATGTCTTAAGAAGAAATTATTTTTTGAGCTTGCTCAGATGAGGTTCTCTCCAAGGCTTTTTGTCTATTCACAATGTCAATTTTTTTACCTTGTAATTGTTATGGAGCAACATGTCCAGTACTGAAATGTAACAGTTTAATTAGCTGTGCATTCACTTGATACATGGCTGTATAATACCACCAAGAGTGGCAAAGGGAGGAATTTATCCACCATCAGACAGGGTATCGTGTCATAAATGGTAGAGTGGCTTTGCAAAGCCCAGTATGAATGTTGTAGTAGTCTCAGTTTTTTTTTTTTCATGCTCCGTTGAGTACAATGGAACCATTTTGTTACAGGGATTTTTAATATTATTCCTCTCCTTGCTTCCAGCTTTTGGTACTATGCTTTTCCTGTGCCACGTCAGTCCCGGGGTATCTGGTATGTCATGTCATCTCTCTGGGCCTTGCCATGTGAAGGAAGTTACCCTAAACGGAGTTCCAACCAACCCAGTGCCAGAGGTATGCCTATATCAAACTGTGACTTGTTTTTCAACATGCCTTTTATATCCATATTTTGAACAGCCATAAATTTAAAACAGAAAGGTACAGAAAAAATTCACATGCAGAAAATTTCCTACACTCCCAGGTTTACTTCACTCTTTGCTTACCTGTCTCTTACCACTTACTGCATTCTAGTCTACCATGCAATAAGCTCTGCTTTGGTACTTTTTAATGCTGAACTGGGCCTCCCCCCTGGCTATCACAAGGAAGGAACAGTTTACTCTTTACATGTAACCTTTTGAGGAAATTCAGCAAGAAGGATATGATTGATTAATCTGAAAGGAAAGTTCTACTCTAAAAGGAAAGTTCTAAAGCTATGCTACAGCAGAAGTTGGTCACAAAGGTTGAACTACCTTAACTTCAACTTCTTTCAACTTCTTTCTGTTCTGAAGTAGAAATAGATACTTTAAACTTACTGAAAGCTTCCTCTTTTTAATGGGAGGAATATTTACATTTA
>VJOZ01053790.1:2248-19315 GCA_009801055.1 Stichopus horrens
CTAGATTGCAGGAAATCGCCCTTCCATTGTTTCTCAAGGGTAACCCTGACCCAAAGGGCTTAATTCATTCTCTTGGTCTTTCATTTGCCGAATAAATCTATTTTTGTCCTAATTGGGGACATATGCCCCTGACCCCGCCTTATGGTAGTAATAGATATGTTTCAATATTAAATGATTGTAACTCAGCAAGTTACATTACTATATAAATTAGCCGAAACTACTTTCGAACCAATCTCCATCCCCCCCCCCCNNCCCCACCACTCAATACCAATTATCAACCAAAGATTCATCACTTAATTGTATATATTTACAAATCAAGACGTATGAAAATTATGTCCCTGATCAAATTGATTGTATGTTCTATTTAGAACATAAAACTAAATAACAACGACCAAATGCAATAATTCAAGTGCGTCTGACGAAACATAATATAGTGTCATGGCACATACCTGCATCTCAGAACAATTCTGTCCTCATTTTTTTTCTCTCTTTCCGGCGTCCCATCGTAATATTTCAAACCAAAAATATTTTGATCATTTGGCAACCGAAGCAGAGAAAAAAAAACTCACCGACTTTGTCGTTGAAGGATATACACCGTCTTCTTCCTATACCACGTGACGTTTCTCCCTTTGACCTTTGACTCGGAAGGAAGGTTTCCCCTCCTTCAACGTCGATTAAGTCCTCGAGATGACTCTTTTTCCTTTTCTCGAAGAGACTACGGAATGCGAAGCTCATTTTTCGACCGACGGATACTCGTTTTTGATCCTGCCGCTCCTGCTCTAATTCCTCTCTTTGGATTGACTTAGCATCATTCTTCTGTCCGGTCTTCTTCAGCCTCAATTTGGACAGGGTCAGAGCTCCAATCGATTGCTTCCTGTTACCAGACGATGTTCCACCGATACTCCTCAACCGCCGCTTGAAGATCATCTCCTCAGACGGCGTCGAGGAACTATCGGGAGAGAGGGGCTCTAAATGATCCAGAACTATCCGTTTGTAAAGATGCCTCAGTTCAGAGTTCAAATCGAGAGGCGTCTTCCCGTCTTTGTTACGGTGGTATAAGGAGACACCTTGCTCAAGTAGCAAGCTAACGCACCTGACGTTTTGCATGAGATTTCCGACAATGAAGTGCAGCGGACAATCGCCATTTTCGTCGGTCACGTTGACCGCAGCTCCATAATTCAGAAGCTTCCTCAGGATATCGTGGTTACCGATATGGGCGGCGAGAAATATCGCCGGTCTCTTGATCCAGAAGTCGTCGACCATCGCATCTGTCGTATCGTATCCGGACAAAGACGGTGGGACGATAAACCTCAGGACCGATTCCCTCTCTTTCGAATGTCTGTTCACATCTTGGATCTCACCGATGACGTTTGGGTCGAACCCACGTGACAGGAGAACCTCCACGACGTCGGTAGACTCGTAGTAGACAGCGGTGTGTAAGGCATTTTGAAACATAGACACACTCTCATCGGTGACCGAAAAAGCGGCTTTTCCTTCTTCATATTTCTCGAGAAGATGTTCACAGTTACGAAGTAATATCTCCGTTTGTATGCTGTCTCTCCTGTTGACTTTATGGGTCTCAATGCCCAACGGTTCGAAACGTTTTTCGAAGAAGGGGAGAATGTGACCATAACGATCTATCGCTAAAGAGACCTCGTCTACGTCATTAGTTTGCAAGGCCGTGAAGAATGCCCTCTCTGCAATATCACTGAGAACGTCGGCTGTACCTACGAGAAGGGACATGTTGATAGCCAAGGAGGAAGCGCACGGGGATGTTTTCCACTTGCCTGAGTCGTCGTCCTTTGCGACAGAGCTGTTGCGATGGAACCGCATCGTCCACGCACGACACCTCGCAGCGATTCCGCTAATCGGTCTCGGCCTGATCGTGTTCTGCAGTAGGTCTTCGCTGAAACGTCTCCTCTTTGACGGCTGAGCGACTGGTTTGTGGTTGAAAGTGCCCACGTGTAGTGTCGCCCGTCGACCCCATTCTGTCGTAGAGGTGGAAGCCGTCGCTGCTGCTGCATTTTCATCCGGTCTAGCCCTTCGTGACTGGTCCATGATGGTGGCACAAGTCAAATACGGAGACTTGACAATCACATCTTGAGATTCCTGACGGTAGAAATAACGTAAACAAATACTGATAGCAAACGGACAAAACCATATTGTATAATCTCCTTTGAATCAACTCTGGAATTCTTACACTTGCAGAGTCTATCATTATAAATTAAACGTTTTGGGAAGCAGTGCATATTCAACTGATAACACAAGTGAGATGGCATCAACATGTTGCATATTGTAGTGTTAGTAAGTATACCGCATAGTAATTACATCGTAAAGTTTTTCTTTTGGATCAGTAATAACTTCCATGGACAGATATAAGCTTAAACAATTTTCACACGTAGAATACTAATTGAGAAAAATGTCACGACACGTTCTACCAGATGAAACCGTGTCGAAACTTGCTAGCCTAACTTCGGCACAGTATATCAATAACTAAAAAGAGACATACCATGGAAGACTACCACAGTTGTAACGCTCGATATACTGGTATTTATTGTATAATTATTATTTAGCTTGACAAGGGTGAAGAATCCATGAGACTCAAAGTTTGAGGTTAAACCATGCATGCACATGGTGCGTTGATATTCACGGTCCCAAAGGACAAATTATGATGTTCGTTTATTCTTAGTGAAGACGACTTTTGAAAAGAAAAATAAGATTAAGAAGATGACCTAACGTCAACATGCCTCTGAGAATGCGTTTGTGATAGATCCGAATTTTCAAGAGAAAATGTAAAGAAAAAGTATTCTCGAGAGAAAAAAAAAATCCATCTTGATGAAAAGAAGACCTTGAGCTTTTGGCGTTGTTTCGTTACGTCGAGTGTGTCTACATATCGTATAACAGTTTTCCTGATTTAGTTAATGATTCTTAAGTAATAAATATAAATTTAGAAAGATAAATATCACGCCACGCGACAAGTTCACTTCTTCTCTATAATAACCCTGCAAGGTATATGCAAACTCAATGTAAAGAGTTACCTCCTTTTTTATCAAGGACGTAACATCTACCGTGTGCCGACAAGGTATAAAGAATATGCAACCATTTTAGCACCATAATTACTTCATATAAATATGTCATTTATTGCTTAAATTAAACGAAAGTGTATAGAGTGGATTATTTAGCGCTACACGCTTTGTAAGTGTTATCTATTTAGTTCCCTTGCATGATTGTACTTATAATTTGGAGTAGTACTGTATATGAATAAATTAATGTAATGAGAGTAAATTGCTAACACGTGATGGTTATTAAGAGACTTGAGTTTTCGACGTTAATAATTTCATTAGCCCACAGGTGACTTGTTAGTTCTCCGTAGGTTGCGATTAACCGACACTGCGTTTAACAGTTTTCTCGCTTTAATGGCTAATTTATGAATAGCGTAGACCTATAGATTATTTGGCAAGTAACTCTGTCAAAGAGAACAGTTTGAATTGATTTGAGATACCCAGTCTCTTCAAAAGTTCCTCTTATCCCACTGCTGTGTTTGTCACTCAATGTAGCCATATATAACATGTGAAAATCCACGTATGCTCCATGTGATATAAAGATATAGAAAACTTCAAAAACATGACAGTATTAGAAGCACCAATACGTTTACGAAAAAGTGTGTATTTCAGACACCCCCGTGTTCTTCTTCAGCACTAACGATTGAATGTTGAAGATTTTTTTCCAAAACAACGGCTCAGATAGGCCTTTTGCACGTTCACCTGCAAGGGTAGACGATTAGTGTAGTACACACATATGCCTCACCTCAGCGCGCGTTAACTCTTCTGTCACACAAAGGCTGAAACAAAGCGAAGAGTAAATAGATATATAAAATTGCCTACTCATCCCCCTGGCTTAAACAAAGACCTTGGTATGTCGAGTGATNNGGTGACTGTAATATTCAGTCACCCCGCCCCACCCCACACAGAGAGGAAATCATTGAACAAATGAATGAATGAATAAATGAAGGAATGGGGTCCACTCCGCGACCTGCCTCCTGCAGAATTCATATTCAAATATATACTTTAACGAGACTTGTTTGGCACTGCCTCATCACCAAACTTTGGCTAAGGAGATGGCCTATTTAGGGCCGCATACTTGACAATCGACTCCCAGAATATATATTACATTACATGTGTTATTGCGCTGTTTCCGCAGTGCATGTAATGTTTCGGACGGCCGTAAGTACGGCATTCCATCCGGGCATACATGTTAAAAGAAATTCAGTTCATCTGATACGGATGTACCGTTGGCAACTCATAAGCTAATAAACAATTTTCGACATCTACATAGAGCAATTAAGCAAATTAAGGGTAAGGCGACGTAAGCTGCAAGATATAGTAAGCTGTGCGTAACATGGGTAATCGATGTCAGCACACATAGAAATTTGGAATTGGTATATCCTGGGGTGTAATGGACATGCGATGGCTAAGGTTTCGCTGAGGTGGTATTAGTGACATAGCTGATACGTGTGATCATGCTGAGACACGTTAAGTATTTTCGGTCACCTCTTTCCTGAATGACATTCCATTTTTCACATTTCCGCTTCCAAGAAATGTCAATCTAAAGACCACGAGGTCATCTTCAAGGCTTGCCAAAAAATCTTAACAATCTGAACATGATAAGTTCTTGATACGTTCGTATGCGATACAGTCCCAAGAAGAGAAACAGAAAATAAAATGACTGGGTTCATTAAGTGTTTGTAGTAGGTCTATATATAGTTTAACTACCTATTTATACAATGTGATGAGATCAACGCTGCAGACATATGTAAGTTCATAGGATTCCTCGCACAGAACATGTAACATTTAGATAATAAAGATAATAAAAGATATCGCCACTGCGTAGTAAACTATGTTCTTAACGCTCCAAATCTATTTTAGTTTAACGATTCGTCATACGGAAAATGTATCATCTAGCTAATAAAAATAATAAAATAAGGCCACCTCGCCACTGCGTATTAAACCTTGTTATTTGTTTGTAATAACCGGAATCATAAAATGGACATTTTTGGAGGAATCAGTTACTCTTCTGGCACAGTCACTTGTTCTGTGCAGTAATATAATATTGTGTACTCTTGAAGGGAACACTAGAAACGCTCGAACGAAACATTTCCTGCCATTATGGCAACAAAATCTGAGACGGTAAAAAGTAAGCTCATGCTGGCGCGAGAATTGTCAGTGACACTCATCCTCATGCTACCGCATATAATCAGCTGCAAATACACTCACGTAAGTTACATTTTGGTACATTTTAATCAAATTTACGATCTACTGGGGATACTGCCAACACGATTCTTACAAACGAATAGGAGGTCTGTTTATCCGAAAATGTGAAGAAAAATTCCTTTACGAGATAATAACATTCTCTTGCATTTGTAAGAAACGACGGAATGATATTAATCGTTAAGGTCCTCTTCATGATTAATATGCAGAGCGATAACATCGCGATATAGCGACCCACGCAGAATGAAGGTCACAATTTTGACCGTCATTATTGAAATTACGTTCACATGTTCGTCTACCATGGATGAACTTTTGTCAATCAGAACGCTTTTCATTTTCTTTCTCTGTTTTTGTTCTCTTTGTCGTTCTTTATTTTTTTATTCGAAGGAGGTAATCGGGGTAGATGCATGCTCCAAATTTAACGGAGGAAGACAGCCAAACGGCATATCATGCGGTTTTGATTAGAGTTACATATATTTCTGGGGTGCTTTTATAGCAGAGCAGTTAGAACGATACAGTGAAGAAAACAAGAAAAAGGAATGAACAAAACTGAAACGGCAATCAACCACTAGCAAAGAACCGGGGAAAAACCCTGCTATTTATGACACACAGAACGAGTTTGTCGGTAATATGACAATGACATTCGAAAATGTGTTTTAAAAAGAGAAACTGTCATGAGTTCTAAACCTGACCTTGGTATTCAGAGGACTACAAATACCAATCACAATGTATTGACAAACTATTGTACGCGCATACTGCGCATTCAAATTCATTAACAGGATAGTGAATGACAAAACACAGCAGTATCTGCAGGGATGTATCTTCAGTTGGGCAAAATGGTGTCCATAGGAACCACAAGGATCCCATGCAGATATGTGATATGTGGACTGTGTGATCTACGGGCGAACGCAGATGCTACCCTTGTTATCTATATGCCAGAACTACTGTTCAGTTTGTCTCTGTTTCATGCTGGAATAACACGACAATGGTACAAATTTCATTTCAAGTCTGCACTGAGCTTAACCTGTTGGGCAGGTTGCACGCTGTACACTGTGGAAAAAAATCAGAGTATACAGCTATATCACGAATAATATTCATATTTGTCACTTCATTCCGATTTATGGTGTTAAAGGTAATTAATCTTAATAACAGGGTAATTGAAAGACTTAGGGTTTAGTTAATTGTAAATATTGTAGGAATATTATGCAAGTGACATCAGGTTTCATGCAATATCATTGTTGTTTGTAAGTAATTAAAGGTATTGAGATCGCCATTTCTTACATTGCAATGATTTTTTTTTATTTACGCTTACTTAGATCAACTTCCTCATTTACCTTTTCGACCTTCTGCGAGAAACAGCACGTTCACAATGGAGTGCTAGTGAGCAGAGTTATCTTTCCTTACAATACATAAAAAATACTTTTTATATTAATAAATGGACTGTTGATAATGACATAAAACTGAACAGATTGCTCTCATACCCCATACATACATTGCCCATATAACCTACATTGCCCAAAAGGGACCTAGATGGACCCAAGATGCAAGCCACAGCTGGGTTCCATATCGACAATCTAACTTCCAGTTATCCCATCTGGGCCCATGTGGGTTGTCAAGGTGGGTCCCATATGTCAGACCAGTTATACTTATCTGTGTCCATCTAGATCCCAAATATTTTGCTTGGGAATACTCATTAAATCTTACAAAAAAGGGGGTACCTCTTTGTGCATGTTGCAGGTGGTTTTCTCTTCACGGTTATCACCTGCACAAAGAAGCACAATCTGCATTGCGTGCACTAATGACAAAGTAATTAATACTCTTAATTCCACGTTGTCAATGAGATCTCAGTCAAGTCTAGGCAGCACCCCCAGTCTATATTTTCTTTTCAGTTAATACTGTGAATGATTTTTATATGTAACTTGATGATACACAGGATTAAGTATTTATCCGAATGATACACATGGCATGTAAATTGCCAATGTCCATTTAAA
The DNA here is from genome assembly GCA_009801055.1 of Stichopus horrens. Taxonomy (NCBI): domain Eukaryota; kingdom Metazoa; phylum Echinodermata; class Holothuroidea; order Aspidochirotida; family Stichopodidae; genus Stichopus; species Stichopus horrens. The sequence continues at coordinate 9,507 of VJOZ01053790.1, forward strand.
ATAGGAAAGTCTAATTTCAATAATTTAATAACTTTAATTTAATGATTTTAATCATTTCAAAAATGTGGGGTGTGAAGATACTTTGTACTTTGAATAATACCCATGGGTCATGACAATATAATCCAACCATTAGAAATGGCGTCTAGAATCGCACAGACAATCAACCACACAAGATAGTGAGCCTTTTACAGGATCCCTCTTAAACCTTCGGAATAAAATGGAAAATTATGGTGTAATGAAGAGATACACCGTGGGATTTAATACTTGGTGACGTTAGACGTTTGTACAGTATAAACAAGGGCATAAAGATGTATATACAGTATCTACTCCTACGTCTGTTTTAATATTTAAATTAAGTTGATGTAGAACGCATTCCAGAACATTTATAGGATGTCTTTCAATGAAAATCAATCTAAAGCAGGTTGAAAGATGAAACGTAGTAAGTTTATCCCTAATCTCGATTGCATAAGGAATTGTGCGATGTATAGACTATAAACAAACCAGACTCATCATACATGTAGCATAACAATAAACGAACTTTTTTAACAGTTTTCCCGTCAATCTATCTTTATCTAGCCATCTATCTGTCTATATCTGCCTATCTGTTTATCTGGCTGTCTGTCTATCTGTCTACTTGTCTATCTGTCTATATTTGTCTATCGGTCCATATTGCAGTAAAGTACATGTACAGTTGTCAATTTTACAAAAAGCTGCAGCCTCTAAATATTGCAGCCTAACTGTGGGAGATTTTTCTCACTTTTTTATGTATTTATTTATCCATTTCTTCCCAAGTTTGGAATTCTTTGTTAATAGAGCATGCTTTTCTCTGCGCTTGATGATATTGAAAAACTGTTGAACTACTAAATACATGCTTGGTGAAATTGACACAAGACATCTTCATTTAGACTCTGGCTCAGGTTCTATCTTTCCAATTTTAAAATGAGCTTCAGTATAGGTCTAACTACTATCCAATATTCTTATTTCATTCACTTGTTCGGAGCTTTTTCCCCGATCCTCACCAATTTGCTATTTACTACCTCAAAATTTGACTTCGTTTCACTTTTTCGCGGTCTTGTTACTTCATACAGACGGTTGAAGTAGCTAACTTGTCACGTTGAATGGTGAACAAAAAGACTATAGTGGAGATTACGCCTTACACTGAAGTTGAGATTTCTTAATGAATCAGTCCAAATTCTCTCTGTAAAGCTCAGAAATACCCTTGACAGCACATTCCTTACCCGTCCCCCTCCCCATCCCACCACAAACACCTGGATTTGGATTTCGAGGAGCGCCATAATCCCCAGTAGTGGTAAGATGAGAATGGGGTACACTACCGCCTGTAGATGCAATCTTCGTTTATTCCACAATGTATTAAAGTATTCAACAAAAATGTAACAGGGGTACTTTTTTTTTATTCAGCACTCACCTGTCTTACACATTTCACTTCATTGTTTTCTTATTTAATTGTTCACTTTTAAATGTTGTATTTCAGTAGTACAACTCAAGAGTACTCAGAGTATAACTCTTCAGTGTTGTACTTTCTTCTTATTATTCATCCTTGTTGTTCATTCGTCAACATTTGAACGTCTCTAATTTAGAGTGTACAATTACATTTGTAAAGCAATATAAAGCATTTCACTTGAGCTTTCCCTTATCATAGCTATGACTGGGCATAGTTACAAATATACAACACAGTCACTTTATTCAGATATGGGTATACGTCACTTCATATAGATATGACGCAGCCTAGCAAAGGTGTGTAGTAATACTGCATCACAGTTTTTATCGCTCTTTGAAATTATTCTTCAAAGGTTAAAGCAAGTTCATGTCAGTATTTGACAATATCAGCAATAAAAAGAGCCAAATTGAGTGATTGACTCAATCAGTGATTGACAATGAGTAATTACACTGAATGAATAAAATAGACACTGAATAAATGTTAAACAGAACATAAAATTTGGAATTCCTTTTTTTACATGCAAACTCCATGAGAATATATTGATTCTATGTGTGTGTTTATAAAAAATAACTTGGGGCATTAACTTCACATTGTGCATAACAAAATTTCCCACCAACTGATGCCAGCATCCCTCAGTTATATACTTACACCCAATACAGTAAAATACACACAGCTTATGTTTACAGGGAATGCGAACGGCAGTAATCTTAGAAAAGCGAACGCTTGATCACTATGAGCATGCGCACACACGTATCGTGTTTCTCTAGTCTTGTTAATCTGCCGTAGATTGGTTGCGTATACTACTTATCGGTTTTACGTAAAGTTTCCTCTGTATACACACACAGAGAGGAAGCTTCGGTTTAATGTAAAGGTATCAAATATCAACACGGAATGTAAAGACCCCATCCATAAACATGCCAGGGATGTAAGACTTACTTGTATTCATCTCAATTAGACCACTTAAAATCTCCGGTTGCTCTCGTTCGTATACAGTCGTTCTTCTTAAAGCTGAGGTGATATATAGGGAAGATTGCGACAGTTTAATTGAGCATCTCCAAAGATCGGAATCAAATATAACTGGCAGTAGAGATACAATTCACGGGGAGACCTGAAAAGCCAATGTGGCGCCCACCATCAGAAATGATAGCATCAAACACCAGTAGGACCATATGTTCTTTTTCTTATTCAATACCGTAACATTTCAATTTCGAATTTTTTTTTTTTTTAAATTTTTAAGTTATGCATTCCAAAACCTCGATGGAGGCATTGTAATCTGATTGTTTGTACCGGATATGTTCCTATGTTCTGGTGAAACTGAACGCATGTAATGATTATAATTCACTTTTTGGCTTATTGCTATGATAAGATGACCAAAAAGTCAGGGGACAGACGATGTGGACGAGAAAAAAGACTTTTTCAAACATTTAGAGATAAATCTTAAAACTTGTCGGTGTTCGCACAATACCGTTGACACAAAAGATCAACAAATGGCTTGTTGCGAAAATCTATGGGAATAGACTGCGAATTTTCAAATAAGAAGAAGGATCTTATTTGACAAGATAAGACCATTTTGCCCCTTCTTGGGCCCTTTAGTCTTCTTTTTTTGACTAATTACTGAGAAAAGAAAAATCTTCTCTGCTCAGAAAGATAATTTTGAATTAAGTTTCCACCATACTCAGCAAGGTATGTGAGTGTCGCTGATGCTTTGAGCCTAAAACGAAAATTTCAGATCTATTTCTTTTATTTTAAAATTTTAAACTTTAAAATAATTCGAAAAACAGAGTTTATCGCCATTAAACACAGTGTTTATCCGATAAGAATCACTTATTTGACCGAAAAACTGGGTTGAAAACTAGGTTGATAGACCGAAATCAGTTTGTCGAAAAATACTAGTCCAACCAGCTCTGCTGAAGTTGTCCAATACATTGCCAGTGTGTTTCATCAAACTCAAGAAATTAATGTCAGGATTGTCTTGTTCTCACTGCTGTATATTAAGTGCATTAAAGTCAAACGAATTGGCCTTTCTATATCTATAAGGTCTCGATAGTATTTTGGCCGCTCAGGAATGCAATACGACTATAAAAAGACACTAAATGGCTATAAAATGAGGGCCAGATGAGTTGGCATTGGGACTGTCTGATGTAAGGATCTTACATAACTACAAATTAGATATGCTTACATGATCTACTTATGACTTCATGCACTAAATCATTTGATTTTACTGAACCCATATACCTTACAAAAGAAATAAATGCAATAGAACCACGTAAATTCCTCATAGGTACAAAAATTATCAGCTTTGTATTTCTTTGCGTTTCTTATATACCCGGTACAAGAGGGGCAATTTCTTACTTTGATATAGATTACATTTTTTAATCGACAGAAATGAAGCAAACTGCAAGTTAATCATTTCGCCACCAAATGATTGAATATGCTTATTTTCTTTCTAACAACATATTTTGTTTCAATCTTTTGCAGCATAATGGTGATTCTATGAGAGATATTTGTAAATAAGTTTTCCAATTGTTGTGAAGGAAAAATGTAAAGAGAGACTGAGATTTTCACTTCACTTACATTAATGTATATGGTTACTTTTTTTCTGATACGCTTTCTCACAGATAGTACATAAGTCTGCAGTAACTGGGCAAAATCAAACGGAGTGCAAGTAACAAGGTGAAAATGTGTCAGAGGTATTCTGCGACCCCTGTCTAACCTTTTTTCACAAATTTCATTACAATCTCATCTTCAGAAAAATTTTGCCTTGTACATGAAGGAGGCGGAAAGTTGTATTCCTTTAATAATTATTGATTGTCCTTTATTATTAAATATTTCAAGCACGAGGTTAGTCTGGTATTAAAAGAATATTTCACTTTGCTAACTGATTAACCTCTTTCGACAAGCATCGATCGATTTCTTTTTAATCACATTTTGAGACGTCAAGAGAATATAAGAAAGGAATATTGAAATGAACGATTTGGTGATGCGATGAATAACTTTAAGAATTTGAACACTACACTAACAGCTGCCGACAAAGCCGAAGCATAATGATATTCATTGTTTTGCAATTTAAAAAGTGAACTCCTGAATACAAAGTTTCTTTGTCGCGACCTCCTTCAAAGGAGAATGAAACCCTTAGAATATCTTCATGAAATATTAAACAGAAGTTTTTGACAAACATTTTGACAGTTTTATCCGAAAATATTGTTGCCTTCCAAAGTTACACGTTTAAAAATTCAGAGACGGGTGTTGTCACTTTTGATTCATTTGAATGTAAACATACAAGCAATTAGAATCATGATGTCACATAACACGTATATAAGAGAATGAAGTTTTCATGGATTTCTTTGTTTACCTATAATTTCCACAGAATACACTCACACTTTTGAACGATTTGGTCTGAATTACTCAGGTGTATCATGACGAAATGACGAAATTATCAATCCTTATAATTGAATCTATAACTAAGCATAACTATTAAAACTTCTTGACAATAAACTATTTCGAAAAACAAAAACGTTTTAATGACATATAGTCAGAATATGAGATCACCATCTTAGAATGGTAGCATACTGACTGATTACTTACACATCTTCAACATACCTAAATCAAATTTTGTCATGGTGTTCACCACATGCTAATTTCTTATTTACCATTTATATATTTCATCGCCTTAAGTTCTAGCTTTGGTTCTCCTTTAACCAGTGTCGGGGAGCGGGCAATGTCTCAAAAGTCTCCCACTAGCCTTCATTAAAAATTCCTCCTTGATAGTAGTTATTTTGTGGATATCAACGTGCAGGGCTACAATCAAACTCCAACGGACTGTCCTCTTGACCCAGATAGTGTTCAGTTAAAAGGAGTGCGAGCTAGCCTTTGCTTGACCCTTCCAATGTCATCTTGTAGTAATCAATAAATAATATGTTTAAAGGGGAATTCCGGGCAAGGAACATGTATTTGACTTATTTAAGCAATTTCAAACCATTTTCGTTCGTATTCTTGACGTTTCGAAACTATCTTCTCGTATGAGAAATTTCTCCTCTTATTTGTTCAACCGGGCCATTCAATGTCGTGACAGCCACAGTATGTTCTTCAGTAATTACTTATGACAATTAGGTTGATCGCCATGAATGGGAGCTGGGCGTCAACTACGTCACAAATCACAGAGATCACCCTTCGTTTCTGTATGCACAGAGTCAGAAACTCTGTTGGGCGGGAAGTGCGTAGGTGTCGCGTTGTCTATAAGAGGACCATTTCAAAACGTCAAGAATATGAATGAAAATGGTTTGGACTTGCTTAAATAAGTCAAAAGACATGTTTCTTGCCTGGAATTCCCTTGTAGTTTTTCAGAAAACAGCCATATTTTTAAAACTAATGTTTGTGGACAATGATAGATCATGCAATATGAGGAAGTACAGTAGCCTTCTTTTCAAGGAATGAGTTTCTTGCCGATAGTAACTCAGTTATTTGTTGCCCAACAATCATTTGTTCACCCTAACTTTTCAAAATTCAAATGATGCATCTTCTGTTACTCATCATGTGCATACTGTAATGGTTTGATAAGGTGAAGCTTTTGCAGATGTTTAAATTTATTGTTTAGACTGAATGGCTCAACAATAAGTTAAACAATTTTCTTTGGATACCATGTGGGTATGCTCTACATTAAATGCCCTATTTTACTTTAAAAGTTAGGTTCCTCTTCCTGTAGGTGCCAACAGGAAACCATTCGCTTGTATCTTTGTACTGGTGCTTGGTATTAAATGCAAAAACAACTGTGAAATTTGTTGCAATAATTCTATACCACAAGTCATTTTGCCAGTTCACAGTAGGAAAAGGAAGAGTAAATGCTAATTTTGTTCTTTCTTCATCAATATAACAACTTCACAGTGCATAATATGTCAACTGCAACTCATTACGCACAGTGGTCAGATTTTTCAATCGTGGACTACCAGAATGAAGGCAAGAATATTATTGGACAGATCCCAACTCACAAATAGAAATTGAGGTCAAGTGACACTTCCAGAAGTTTTGATTTTGAAATGCCTGGAAACGTAAGCTTTTGGCTCATTCATTTTCTGCCTTTTTGTGTTTACTCCTCCTAAGGTGTCCTTGGCAGACCTAGACGCAGCCTCCTATTTCTTGGATATGGTGACCCGAGTGCCCAAACTGGAGCTGATGGAACCAAAGCTAGTTGCCCATCTTGAAAGAATGAAGGCCATTCCAGCTCTAGCTGAGTGGCTCAAGAAGCGCCCAGAATCACCATTTTAAGTGTCACATGAAAAGAATGTGTTAAACCTCTAAGTTTTATTCAAAGGTGAGGCTGCGGATGGGTGCAGATTTGGCTTTAAAAGAGGCTGTGATGGGTTTTTTTGTTAACATTCCAAGGAACAGTTTGCCTTCAGGATGTATTCTGATATGAATTACTGTTATGATTGTTGTTATTGCTATTGTTATTATTGTTCCGCCAGCAGATGCATCGTGTGCTGATATTTAGGTAATGTCAACAGACATCTGAGGCCCTCTTTCAGATTGGATCATGGCCTTACACTGCAGTATTACTGTACATAGATTGCAGAGAGCACATCGATTTGTGTACATCCTTGCAGTTGATGTCACACAAGGTCACAAATAGTGCATGTACTAAATTAAATTTTGTTTCTGGCCGATCACTTAAATCACATGTGAGGAATGAAAATTACAGTATCTAAACCACTTAACTAGGAGGGAATAGTCAGAGCATGTCATTGAAAATTTGTTGGCTTCACATATGCCTACAGAAACCAATTGCAATAAAATGGCAAAAATTCTAGCAACCAGTCAGAAGTCACATTTCAAAGAGATGTATGGTGCTGGATGTATGCCTTCTTGTTCCTGGCTATTCTGAGCCTAACATGTTTTCCCCTTTTTGGAGATTGTCGACGGAAAACAATGACTTGTAGCAAAAGGGACTGCCTTGAAAATGTAATCTTACCTCAGATTATTACCGTATAAGCACATGTCTATGTTGTCAAGAAAAGGAATGATGATTGCAATACCATTATTTGCTTTCATTTTTTTCCTTTTTTATCAGTTTCATTCCATATTATCTATGCAGAACCCAGTAACAATGTCTTTATAACTTTTCTCTCCTTCATGTTTTCATGTGTTTTTTTGTCTATTATTGATTGATTTTATGAGACAATTGAGAGCGACAAACTTTTGACCTTTATTTATGCATAGCACTGTCCACTATATATCATCCGTTTCATAGGTCACAAAAGTGTTCTCCTACCATGTTTTTAATGTTCCAACCATGTTTTCAATGATCCAGCTCTCAGGAAAATTTAAAAAAAATTTTCACAAGATATTCAATCACAATGTTCAAGCAAACTTTTCATCATATCAATATTTATGTCATCTATTTTTATGCTGTTCCTTTTTGAACTTTGATGTATTTGCAGTATATTTAATTTGCATTCATCATGCCATTTTATCTTTGTAGTCACATAAATCATGTTACAGTAGATCATCGAATGTGTAGTCATGACATCACTTATGTGTTTATCATCATCAAAAATGTATAGTGACTCAGATTTTTGTCCTACAGTATGTTAGGAAGTTTAATTTGAATAGTTCACTCTCAAATAGGTGTGAGAACAGGGTGCAAACTCACATTTTCTCATTAAGTGTTTAGCAGACAGTGCTTTAAACAGTTTCATAGATGAACATTTCTCTTACCGTAATTCACCACAAAAACCAACTCTCACACATATGGAGCGGATTTTGTCATTTTCATCTTGGACAGGAAACTTATGTTCTCCCTTCATTTGTCAGTAAGAAAAATTTCTTCCCACTATTATGGAACAACTTATCATCATCAAGTTGAAGTTATTTCATTTATTGTATGTAAGAACTGAATGGAAAGTCATCCAAACCCAAAGAACATTTTTTCTTCTGTTCTTTGCCAACAAGGGAGACATATTAGTTTATTCAGTTCTCTGGCCTAGTGTTGTTTATTGGCTACTGTACCAGATTAAACAGAACCATGAAGTGACCGGAGTAGTTCCGAGATTAGGCCCAGATGTTTTCATTCTCTGAAAGCAGATCACCTTCAGTGACTGCTCAGCTTTACTTTCTTATTATTTGTAAAACAAATCAAAGAAAGCCTTTTTTTTTTTTTGTTTTTTGAAAATTGATTTACTTCCAAAGTGGCTTAGCTAAGCATGAACCACCCTGGTCAGCTGTAAAACGGAAACTTGACACAAAATATTTTCCTTTTTTAGCAGAGCTTTTGAAGTCTGATAGGCAACCTCGTAGATGGCCTTATAGTTACTGTACCTTGTTTTTCTTAAATGAACATACAAAAGCTTGTAATGTTATTATTTCATTAGTTTGGTGCTACACCATCTATTGTTATGCCATCATTTCTCTAAGGTCGAATTTACTTCCAAGAGTACCTCCAGGTGGTGAATGATCGTCAAATAAAACTTTCATTTCTTCTGGATATTTACCACATGTTCAGAGTGGTTTCTTTTTGTCCTCCTCATATTACACCATACTGTACCTGTTTGGCACATTTGCATGCCTCAAATAGGTTGTACTGCCTTCAGTGCTGTCCCCAAGGAACTGCTCAATTTCCTTTCAGTCAGATATGCACTTAGAGACATTTTTTTGCTTTTTATCTTAACAGTAGGGATGTGGTCTGTAAGGGATATATTTGCATTAATAACATAACAACAAGACAGGAAAGAAAAAACTAAAAAAAAATTTAAAAAAACGTGGACATAGTAATAGCATAGTGAGCATAACATGTGGAGTACCAGTGATCTATTTATGATCCGTCTGTTGACACTGCTTTAAAATTCTGCATGATCACCAGTGGTATATATACATAACCAATTGTAGGTTGTAAGTAAAAGAAAAGAAATAGAAATAGGATATAAAGAGGAAGAGGCTTTATTGTGCAAAACTGTACATACTGTATGGAATATAATGCCAATGTCACAAATTATTAGACGTTTCAAACCGATGAAAGACTATACTGTATGTTAATATTACATATAAACTCACTATTTTAGATGAAGATTATAAAAGTGCTATTTGCAAACATTTCTGTGATCTTAATGTGACCATCATGAGAAGTGTAATGCACCAACTAAAGAATTTGGAGGGAGGACAGGCTACCTTGGAGGGGTGTGCCTGTGAGTAATATGTTCAGCCAGCAAGCTTTTTCCCGAAGACAACTTGCCCGCTTTGAGCTTACAGTAGTTTTGTAGAAAAAAGGATCAGGAGGGACAGTTAACTCCCCATCCAGGACCCTAGAAAAAAAATCAAACCCGGTCACACAGCGTAAAGTACTTGTCCAGTGCATTCTTAA
>VJOZ01053811.1:0-10389 GCA_009801055.1 Stichopus horrens
TTTTTTTTTTTTTTCAAAAAATTCCAACCCCAAGGTAAGTGGTGTCAGGTTGCGACTCCCAGCCAGGTGTCGCAACTCTGAGGAAGAGTTGGGTGAGTTGCCAAAGTCTAAATTGTGACCTGCTCACAGTGTGGACACTGTTTATTACAAATACGATCGATCGGTAAGAAAAGGTAGTCTCTCCTTCGAGAAATTGAACAGGAACTCAGCTACTCATTTCTTTACTCTGTAGATGTTTATCAGAGGCATGCAGTCAACAACTTTTTGTCAATTTCTCCAAGGACACGTCATGTTATCAGAACCCTGACTTCTCACAATTTCATCATAATTTTAATTTTGCTACAGATGCATGTAATAAAATATCAACTCTTGTTCTTCTTCAACCAAAAACAAGAAGAAAGATAAACAGACTTGAATTATGGGTGAGTTGCTTGACAATCGTCATGCGATCTTTGTCCTGGTTTACGGTATTGTATGCATCACTGAACTCGCCCAAGATCACAGTGGCTTCATAACAGAGATACCATGAGTTAGAAAATTAGCAGAGCCCACCATAGAACAATTACTGACAAAATACTTGTGTACTCCTTTCAGTTTACCGTGTGCAAATTTACCTTGAAACAGGTAGATAATCCTTCACACTAAAGCAGAACATAATACTCCAGGTGTGAGGTAATTACATCGTTGAGATGCCACTGGAGGCACCTGAACAAACATTATATCTCAAAGATCAAAAGGAAGCGCCCTATGAACACTAAGGCTATACACTCATGTTTGCCTCCACTCCATCATGAAAAGTATCATCCCAATTTTTGTCCTAGCATGACTGTTTCCCCGACTCATTATCTCCTGAGGGACACCCTTTGATTGTGTTGTTTCTATTCAGTGTCAGGATCCATGGAACGCTACGACCGAAGGCATACTTGAAACAGAGAGACTGGTATTCAAGGTCTCTGAAATGTTCCGTGTAAGTCCATTTCCCGCGACAGCAGGATCCGCAGTCTGCAGTGTTTGCTTTGAAGAGAACCGAAGCGAATCAGACCATTTGCTTTTGTCTCTCAAAGTTGTCTGCGTTAGATGAATTGGGAGAAAGAGTGAATTTACAGAGAAAAAAAAAATAACAGTTTCCAAAGACTTCATTACACTGACACTATTCAAGGAGATAATAACTACAGCAGGATTATCTCCTTGTAGTCCTGGAGAGCCCCTCTCAAAGGGAGAAAGAGGTCAAGACAATCACAAAAGGGTATTGTTGTTGGGGGGTAGCCTTTCTGATCAGCTGGTGAAGGATCTCCTAGTAAGCAAAGGACAGGTGTGCAGTTTGTGTGCCCAGGTCCATTGATTTTGGTATTACCACAGGTAAAAAGAAATCTAATTCATCTGCTGCTACTACTACTACATCACCAGCTGTTGATTCTTCTGGCAGATATATGCTGCGACTGTTTTTGGTATGTCTCCTTTCTTTTCTTGGGTTTGTTTCCTCTTTTGCATTCACTGCTATCAAACTGATTCATGGTGGTTTGGATTGAAAGGGAACAAGGATAACAAAAAAAAAATTCATGGACTGACTGGAAAGAATGGGGAAGGCACAGAGGATGCCTGGTGGGTCTAATGGATGGAGGTAATTGAGATGAACATGCCATGTAATTCTCTCATCCTAATGAGGCCAGAAGGTAAAACGTGTCAGGGCAGAAAGATCTTCAAGTACTAGCAAAAAGAGGGATGTCGCAAAGGAGTGCACCAAAGTCACTGAAAACGGCGCTACTAGGGGAACAAGTTCGAGTATCAAAAATGCTTACATCATTAAAAAAAAAAAAACGTCAGAAATACGTAAGAAAAAAAAGGATCTCAAATGATGATTACTACCTGAAAACAATCGTCTATTCTGGGTTGTTCTTAGTACAACCAATATCAGTTAGGACTTGGATCTGATGTTTAGATTATACTGACTCAGAGAAAAATTAAAAAAAGAAAAAAGTTCTGGCAACTAATTTGCACTTGCAAACAGCACTAGATATTGTGTCCATTAGTTTCCAACTATATCAATGACAGACATTTGAAAGGACAAGTTTGACGGAAGGACAACCCAGTGTTCGCGCTGAGGCACAGAATAGCACCATCACAGCCGGACTCTCACATCTGTCTCCTGAATCCAGGGCAAAGATAAAATTTATGCCAGAAAATCCCGCACACTTTTCCACAGCTTTGATTATAGCTACAATTACAAATTCACGCTGCGTATTGCAACAGAAACAAGTGACAACTCCCTCGTTGATTTTGAAAATCCCTTCCCCAAATTATTTTAGATATCAATATTATATTTCCTTCCACGGGTTAAATTACTTAATGTAAACACTGGGACAACCACACTTTACATGTTAGAAGTCAACAACTTAGGGCAAACAATTTGAAATGTGCTTTCCTTTGAACAACAATCCTTAGTGTTTTCCTGTTTTTCACATTTTTTTTTCTCTTACACAGTCAAGATAACACATCCATACACATCTTTTGCACATTCGAGTTAAAGAGGTCACTTGCACTCTTAACATTTTTCAGGGGACCGAAGGTGTTTATTGGGTCGGTATCTGACACAAGACCGCTTCCAACTGTTTTGTCAAGATCCATCGCTGTGTTGGGTGTGACTTAAACATGACATGCAGAGTTACAATCGGTCAGAATTAGTGTGACAGTTGACACCACTTAAGAAGATCTTAACTTTGAAACTTTTCTCTTTGAAGAAGATCCTGCCAAGTTCAAAACATCCGGCCCACCAACTTGTTTTCACAACCTTTAGGAGTTTTCATAAATGTAAACAGATTTGCATGCTGAATTCTGCGAAAAGATTAGGGAGAACACCACAATAGATGTAACTAATGGTGGAGCGTTTGAAAATATCCTTTACTGCCAACTAGCCAGGTTCATGTAAATTAAAGATATCATGAAAAGATTTAAAGATGCAAGATAACGGTCATTAAATCTATCTGCCTATAAAGGCCATCAAATATTAAATCAATTTTCACTCCTTGAGATAGCGCTTTACGTTGTTACAAACTCTGACCTATGTCGTCACGAGACAACCTTAGACCTCTACAAAAAAACGATACACACGAAATACTTTCCAATACCTAAGTGGGCATTCTAGGACAGTGCAAGCAAGTTCATCTCTTATCAGGACATGACACTTCAATTGTCTTGACACCTTCACCACTGGTAGCATCAAACGGCCTTCGACATAAATTATAGTCTGCGACACAATGGCTGCCTATTTGCGATGTTTCAAAGGGTGAACTGCCTTTTTCTGACTTTCAGAACCCATCCAGCTACTTTCCTTACACTGCTTCGGTAATTTACCGGCTCTTTCCATTTGAGACTTCCTCACAGACAGAGTACACTCGCCAACCACACCTAAATCATAAGCACACCTAGACCATCAGAACACCTAAACCATCAGTGTCATAAACTTGCATAAAAGCTGCTGTTTTATTAGCCATAGATTTGTTTCTGGCAAACTCTGCATACATCCATCACAAAAACTGGATCCACAAAAGATCAAATATTACACAGAAAACAAAAGCAATAGTACAAACCTTTAAACTCTCTCCTGGCAACAGGTGTTCTAAACGTAGCGGTAGGATCGCAGTCCGCTTTAAACGGCACCCTGCCGGAGGTACCGGGAATGGGCCGTCCTGTGTCGACGAAGGCACACCAGCAGTACTCGGCCTCCTCGTGACATTGCACTGGCATATATGAACCGTCGTCGTTGCACTGCGGGATGAAGACACCCGACTCTCTGGCTGCCTCTGCTGTCGCTCTCTGTAACTCGACGTTGCACGATAGGACAACTGGTGGAGCAATAGCAACAGCAATACCATGATGCAGCATATTGCAAGAGCCACTGTTACGATTGATTTGGCTTTTAGTGATGAACGTAAGATATTCTCAGACGGATATGTAGAAATGCTAGGAATGGAAACCTTACAGATGGCAGAGTGCTGAACAAAGCAAGAGCGGATGATGTACTGTAAAATGCTTAAAGTTTATGTGAAAGTTAAAATGCCATATCTACAAGCTTTTATCATGAAAAGTACACTCTTCAGGATATGTTTTTATCACAAAATGCTTGCCAGGGAACAATTCCAGAGATCAGTGACCCCAGAGCCCCAGCTCCTTAAATCTTTCCATGAAGTTTCCATTCACTGTTGCACAATAGTGATATTCATTTAAACAATGCTATTCAAATATGTAAGTCCAAGAACGTTCTTCAAGCAATGTTCTGTCTATTTATCAATCAATATCAATTGACTAACGTGAACATGTTCTTCATACTAGCGGCCTCCATCATGAAAATTTTGCAAGAACTTCAGGGATATTTCCCAAAGTTTCACTGTACTTGGTGTCAAAAGTCAAGTTTTGGTGTTGTCGAGTTTAAAGCAATGAAGCCGCATACATACCACTTTACCTCTAATTAAAACAGTTTATCTCACATTATTTTAACCTATCAACATACTTATAGCTACACCTTTAATACATGACCTCAACTTGCCATTGTAACAGGATCATTAGTCACATCAGCAACAATTTTCTGTGTTTGTCTTTTTAATGTCTGTCCCCTTTCTTAAAAGATTTCAAATAGTAACAAGATTTTGCTCCAGTCATCTGCATATTGACAGGCCAGTATTAGCACTTGTCACAGAATACATTCTCATACACTGTATGAACACAAACTCACAATAAAGGCAGCTTATTGCAGGTATGTGGTGTTATGATTACAGACAGTTACATCTAGGGCAGGCTTCCTCAATTAAATTTTCAGAAGCACCACATTACAAAATGTTACTGATATAATGCGCCACTGGATGCCTGGGGGAGGGGTATAAGTGGAGGGGGTGTCCCCTCCACTTTTGAAAATCAGTTCCCTTTTTAAGACTTTTAAGAATAATTCTTGTCAGAGAAGTTATAAAAAAAGTTCAATTTTTCAATATTCTCCCAGTAATTTTTTGCTCCACTCCAAACCACATTGCATGCCACAAGTGGCGCTCATGCGCGCCGCTATTTGAGGAAGCCTGATCTAGGAGATGGCAAGGAATGGTCAAAAAGTTTTGCTTATCCAAGGTCCATTTGATAAACTGCATGTTTGCTATGTACTTAATAAGAGTTGAACTACTGCATCAGATGCTAAATACTCCACCATCTACTCGCGATCTTCTTACTGGGGACTCTGCTATGGTCATCATCCCCACTGTTTACACTTAAACCGGAATTTCTACATCACGCTCAGGCACGGCTAATGTTCCCTGAGAACACATCCCTTCCCTGTCCAGGCCTTAATGACCCTCATGACAAAGCCAACAGTCATGGCTCTGTTGAAAGTCTTCTCTGAAGCACCTTCCCCCACATGCTCCTAAATGAAATCATTGGGATCGCAATATCTAAGGCACAGTTCCGACTTCATCAAACCATCTCTGAATATGTCACTCCAATAAAAACTTTTGACAGAATGTTGGTATCACTGACCACGATACTGCTCGCTGTACTTGAGACTTAATTAACCTATGGTGTGCCACCAAGCTATCACAGGAGACCTCACTCTGTTCGTGAGGGGATCAAATTCTTCAATTGTCTCGACTAATCCTCGGGAAGCATACCAAAGCCACACAGGTAGCAGCATCGCTCAGTTTACCTGCGTAAGCACGGCTTGCCTCTCTCGGCAGGATCGGGCAATGCAAACAATATGGCGACGAGAGGATATGAATTCTGCATTGCTGGGTGTACATGTGCCAAATCTGATTGCAAAACACGTCAATGAGTAATTACCCTCAGGTAGAGATCTTGATTACAGTACACAAGCCAAGGCTAGGAAAATACAGTAGTGAGAGGATAATATGGAAGGCTGAGGGAGGTGGGGGGGAGGAGTAGGTGTACAAGACACATTCACTCCAAAACTTTTTATGGAAAACGTAATAATAGGTCCTCAAGTCTGCTGTATGAAGTTTTGAATATTAGGTTTTAGCAGGCAATCAATGATTGATAGGTCTCTGGGAAAATCTAGGGTACAAATACCACTTTGTTGTGGTGTCACAACAGAAATAGACTCCATCACAAATCACAGAAAGAGGGATACAGGAGACAGCAGGTAGGGGTACATGTCAAGGAGGATGAACCCATGTTATTCAGAGGAAGGGGAAAAAAGAAACAAAATGTTTGAAAGTATCACTAACCTGTTCCTTGATCTTGTCGTGGCACTTGTCTGGTAACGAGGACCGAGGGCAAACCTGCTGCAAGCAAAGAGGAAACTATAAATCGTAAAACAAAAGGGAAGTCAAAGAAAAAATTTATAAATTATGTAACACAAAAGCGAGGTACTATGATATAATAGCATGATATGTAGCATGATATTGGACATAACCATGATTCAACTACGACACCACACAGTTACAACAAAAGTATTTACGAAATACATGTCGTAAATAGAGATTGCAACAAGGCCACTCAAGGGCAGCTCGCAAGTCATCAAAGTGGTTGTTACACTGTCTAGATAGTTATATCTAGAACCTTGAGGAAAGAGTGAGTTATTGTGGTGCCCTATGACACAGAAGTTACCGACTGCACCATATGTGCATGGCACTGCAGTTTCAAAAACAAACTTTTCTTCCATTGCCAATCCAAAGGACACTTCATTCCTTGATTCACATTACTTGTTTAATTACTAAGCAGGTTGAGCAGAGATTTGTGGCCTCGGAAGCTTGCGCCTGAAAACATGTATATTCTGTAATTTATAAATAAAATATTCTGTAAAGACGTATATTCTGTAATTCTCCAGGATGAGACACAGTGTACATTTTTGCACACTGATTTGATCTGGCAACACGTTACCATGGCAACTGATGTGAAACTGCCAATTTTGTGTCATGAATATTCATCAACATTCAGCGAGGTGATATCATTGTAGGCAGTCATTCAGACTGTTTTTTTTTTTTTTTTAGATTTACAGAAAAGGTATTGCAATTGACTGTATTCAAATTAACTTACAAAAACTGCATACATTAATGAAAACTAAATTAATGAAAATAAAAAAATCACCAGTTAGGAACAAGCAACAGTACAGCAAACAGAACGATCCATTAGATCAGCAATTGACTGCAATTAAGAATACTATTGCTGACTACAACATGCACATAAAACTGTTTTAGAGGTAGCGGCGGGAAATCTGCCAACCTGAATCTGGCAGATCAGGCAAAGATCACATGTTAAATGTTCTCATACCCAAAAAAAGAGGGCAACGTCCCCTTCAGCAGATCCTCCAGAAAATAAAAGCAGACACCGCCCTCACTTATTGGGTGCGTGGACCTTTAAACTCTTCTTAACCTTTAATACTGGCCATATCATGGCTACAATGTGCACTAGATCTGTCTACATGTCAATCACAAAGGAAGCACGCTGGTTTTACAATATTGTGCATGCTGCATTTCATTTGATGACAGTTTACTAAACACTGTAAACAGCAACATTGCAGAACATCTTAATCCAAGATAATTAGTAGCTTGCCCAAGAACGAACTTTTATGTAGTCTAAAACCCTTGTTCTAACCTCCTCTCATGATAGGCTAAATGTACTTGTCCACTTTTCGTTACGTTTGTTGTCTACGCATGTTGTCTTTCATCTTAATTGTTGCTAATCAGGACTGAATGAACATCATTCTGACTTAAAAAACTCTTTACTTTTGCATGTACGTAAGGATGGAGCTGTAAAGCCGCAAAGTGAGAAGCTGTCATTTCATGGATTAAATTAAAAACAAGTGTCCAGTATTAAGCCACGTACATATTGTTTGTTCAAACTTGAGTGGAAAACAATGGTCAAACAAAACAAGATACTTGGAAATAACATAATGTGCAGATAATGCAAATGACAAAAAAAAAATTGTATGGCCAAACGGGTAGAAACCATCATTATTAGGAGGTGGCCGGTCTTGAATTGATGCTTCAAAACAATTTTAACTATCCGGGAGGGGACTTTAGCAACTACTGCCAAAAAAGTTCCCAAAATCAAGGTTGACAGTCAAAGTAATATATTGAGTCATGTATGTTTGCAACTTAGGTTTAAGGATATTAACTAGTCTGTGACTTCCACCCACACATTTCTCATAACTTCCATTAAGTTATTATGTTTATCAAGCTTGTCAGTGTAGTCTTCCACTGACCCCAAAAAGTGGTCTTCTCCTACATCTATAATTGTGAAAATTGAGTTCCAACTGAGAGATGGTGTTTGCTACAGATCACATATGGTAGTCATTGAATGTAGTCTAGCTTAATAATGCACCCTTGTCAACTGAGTTTTAATGTCTGCTGGCCAATGACAAACTTGACACTTTAAACCCCAAAATGCAAGCCAGGAAACTCACCACGCTGTCACACAGAGTCTGAATTAATAGCTGCCCATACCATTTAAAGGTAATATTTTGTTCAACTGTAAGTGTTAGGTTACTTAGTATTCTGCTGCTCTTAACTGATATTTGTCCTCACAGACACCACTTGAAACGAAATTATTTAGTGTAAGATCAACAATTTTCACCCATCACGCCTGAAGTCAAGAAGAGGGGAAGGGGGACAGAGGAAGGAAAAAGTAAAGAAAAAAACTATAGAAAACCATACCAAAAATTGCTTATTAGCAAAAATTTTTTGGGGGGTTAAAAAAACTATCAACACTGTCACATGTGCTGGTGGGGCCACCCCATTTCAATCCTCCCTCCTGAGTGTGACCTGGGAAAGGGCCTTTCCTCCACAATTTGCCAGTGTAAGCATACCTGATATATATTTTAAGTTTATCAGCTTGGACTCTTAAACAATGTTATAATGTAATATCATTCACAAGAGACAACAAAGGATAGGTATGTATGGGCAAAATTCTGAAGGTACACTGAATTTATCATGATTTCCACATGTCTGTTTAAAACTCCTCTGACAGAAACAGGAAAATTAAGATGGTTGTACTACTTAAGAGGATTATAACACGACTATTGCAGTATATAGCTTCCTTGACTTTCAATTATTTCACATCTTGATGGAATCGAAGGAAATGTTACGTTCTCACACCTGGCCGGCACAACAGTTGGGCGGAGACGTAAATATCTGAAATGGCAAAACTCTATTACAATTTGGGGAAAAACATCTAGAAAAGTACACTCTGAAAAACTACTGAAAACAGCTGCTCTGCTAACTGGGGGCCTGCCTCTGTTTAAACAGAAATAGGGCATTTAGAATATATCAACAAGGCAGACAAAGAAAATAACTTAAATCATTGTTAAACCATTCGATCTTAGCCAAAGAACATCAGCAAAAGGTTCATCTCCTCAAAACATGATGCATGTGATGAGTAATGGAAGATGCATTGTTCCAATTTTGGAAAGTTTGGGTGAGCAAATTATTTTTGAGCAACAAGTAAACTGAATTCCTGTCTGTAAGAAACTTATTTCTTGAAAAGAAGGCGACTGTTCGTCTTCATCTTGAATAATCTATTGATGTATGTCCACAAACATTCACTTAACAACATAATTGTTCTCCGTGAAACGAACTCATTATTTCCCTTTAAAATACAAACATTATCTGTGACACATCTTCAAAAGTGATCACCAAAATGAGATGGAGATTAAAGAAGTAACAAATTTAAGCCCTTGGATATCCTTTCAAACAATAGTGAAAATTAAGCAATGTGAAAANNAATCACATCTAAACTACATTTTAAGGCAAAAATTCCTCTTCATTGACATTTTTTCTGTTTTGTTTTTGTGGCAAGACAAACTTTACTGACAACCTTTGATGGTGAGGGTTTACATCACTGAGAGGCAAGAGTGGAATTCTATTTTCTTGGATTCCAACAGCTGTAAATATAAATATGTGGGTTCACATTCTTTTTAGAACTGTTTGTTTTATCCGTGCTTGTACATGTAGGAAAGCATTCATGTTACCCAGATGGAAAAAGTGTCAAGCCAGAGGGCAAACAGTTTTGTTTGCAATGACCTATTAACCAAAAATTTCCCCCTTGAGACCTATTTCTAAACACGCAGACATTCCTACATGAACAGTGACTCTTCCTTTAAATCAACCAGAGACAGAGAGAGATTTTGCAAAAAAAAAAAACCTTAGTGGGTATTAGTAATGCAAACAAGAATCTTTGGGAGGCCAATGCTGGAGTTGCTTCACCAGGCTTGACACAGTTCCAGTCTGAAAGCAAACAAGAACTCCAGGTGTTAAAATCAATAAACTGTATTTACATTAGCCAATAGCCACTGCTCATATACCTTGGATCTAAGTCACAAGAAAAATAAAAAAGTTACCCGAAAGAACATACAGCACACATCGAGGAAGATTGTTGACAAACGTAGCAGAATTCATC
>VJOZ01053816.1:0-16784 GCA_009801055.1 Stichopus horrens
TGTGAGGTTTCACTGTCAAAAATGGGCCATATGGGCTTTTGTACAAATAATGCAATATGCTCCCTTTTACTTCATAATTGACATTAACATCTCCATTTGTGCAAGGAACCACAGTGCCCTTGGGCTCTTGTTATCCAAAATTTTCTGGTACTTTCCAACCGATGCTACCGGTTCTTTTAGATAGTCTTCCCACAATTTTAGCCATCACGTCAGTGATTATGAGTGCCACTTGAACCTAGGTCCCAGCCAGGAATAATGCACTCACGCCACCACTGGTACTACGTACAGGAAGGTAAAGTTGATTCTGCAAAGAAAAAACAAAGCGCCATTCGGATTCGGTCCAGTGGTTACCGTCTCTTTCAGTCTTGAAGAGGTTTCCAGTGAAAAATAATGACATTTGATAAAGTGAGGGGAAGCTTTTCTCTCTTTATTGAGTGAAAACTATTTTTCAATAAAATGTCCCGGGTGGAAGAGTTGGAATATTTACACAGTGGTGTGTTGCATTAAGTGATGTCTGTGACGTCATATCCCAACCTAAACAATTGAGCATCCCTTGTGTAACCTCATAATCTCAACTATCTTAAACAAAAGTAACGTTAGTTTTGTGAGTATTGACCTTGATTTACACAGCATCTTAAGCTCAATCCTCAGTCTACAGAAGTTCAGTAATACATGTATTATGTGACTGTGCACTGTGCACGACACACCGAAACGGAGAGACGTAAGCCATGACTTACCCTAATATAACACATAGAGACATGACGTGACGTCACAGAGAAACATTAAAAAAAAAAGTACATGAATGTCATACTTTAAACAAATAGTGTACTGTAAGTAATCCTGAATCATCTGATTATGATGTTGATCTAAGGTATGAAGTGTTTGGCTCTTCTTTGATTCTATTGTTAGTCGAATGTCGTGATCGACGACAGGGAAGAAGACGCTCGGGGAAGAGAACCTCTCTTATTCCACGTGGTTAGAAATGGCGTCAATGCTGCCCTTGAGATGCTTCTACAACGTGACTTGGACGTCAACCAAAAGGGCAAGAAGGGTCTCACAGCCGCCATGATAGCCGCCGAGATTGGTTCAGCCGAGAAGGTCGGTCGATTGCTATAGTAACCATTATCTCATTCATATACGTCATGCAGAAAAAAAAACAAAAAAACAATTAACTGTTGACAACAATGAACCGTGATCAGCGCGCAGAACACCGTGAACATGTGAATGATTGCAAAGCATTCTAACTTCTTGCGTATTTGTTTATGATGGCAAACAATGAGATCACAAACGGACCGACTTCACGTGACCAGTCAGTCAACTTAAACAGACGTGACAAAAGGCCGGACTCATTTGGAAAATATTTTCGGCAAGCAAAATATGACATTAAACTTGTCGTAAGGTTACCATATTCTCTAGCTGCGTAAATTAGTAAATATATCATATCCTGTTTCCGTCCATGCATATTTTCGGAGCATGCGCAAGACTGTTTCCACACATTTATATTCCTTCTTTTCCCTCCTTCTTCCCAGATGCAAATGCTTCTTGACAGAGGTGCTGATATCGTCAACACAACTGATGATGAAGGCGAGACTGTACTGCATAAAAGCAGCCACTGGAAAAATGTAATTGCAATAACTCAAGAAACGACTGGTTGCATAAGTCTATTATGCCATTTATATAATTTCATACGTAGTGTGACGGTAGCACAGAATATTTTCATAGGGCTGTTGTTACCGTTTATACGGTATGTTCAATGCGATACTTACTTATCCTGTCAGATCAACACACAGACAGATTTGCTTTATTGAAGCATCGTTGTTAAAGGCCAACTTTAAAACCTTTTTGTAAAGTATAAATTTATTGTTCCTAACATTCTGTGTCATCATAGTAGTGATACACACCACTACTAATCATCTCGTAGCACAGAAAAAGATAAACAAAAGGATTAAAAATGTTAACCTAAACTCTCTCTATCCTATATCAGACCAGGGAGTTGTGACATAAATTTTACACAAATTTTTGCTCTTTCTATATCCAAATAGTGTATGACATATCTCCTCAACAGACTTGTGTTAAATAATGATCTACACATGGCAAATTCTGACAGAGAGTGCCCTAGTAGAGAGAAAAACTAGAGCACAAATGGTGCAGATGCTCAGACGTGGACTAAAAATCCCTGAACTCCATCAAAGTATAATTAACAGAGTATCATTGTGACAATCTCTAGGAGAAGCATTTTACAGAATTTTATACACTGGTCCATAGGATCCACATGGGACCTTGGACCAAAAATTGTTTAACACACCCCAAGAGGCCCATCACCTGTGAAACATTGTGTCCCGAAGTTTCACCCAAATCCATGAGAGCATTATTGCAGAGAAGCATTTTCAGCAATTTTGAACAGATGGATAGATAGAACATTGAAAAAAATGTTTTTTCT
The DNA here is from genome assembly GCA_009801055.1 of Stichopus horrens. NCBI lineage: Eukaryota > Metazoa > Echinodermata > Holothuroidea > Aspidochirotida > Stichopodidae > Stichopus > Stichopus horrens. The sequence goes on from VJOZ01053816.1 coordinate 2,441, forward strand.
CTCTCTACTTGGACACTCTGTGACAAAATGCGCCATTGGCAAACCATTTTTAAATAAAAAAATTGTCAATATATGATTTATGAGATATTATAATATGAGATGCAATTATAACCGATTTGGACGAAGAACATGCAAAAAGTTATGTAAAATGTATGTCACCACTACCTACCTATCCTCCTTCGGAAGTACAATGAACTTGTTGAGGGCGCCAAAGACGAATTATCGACAGTTATGCTTCGATAGTACCACCACTCGGTACCGATGCGTTTGCGTTCAATCTGTACCCCAGTTCTGAGAACTTCGAGCTGATAGTAGATGCTGGGTCTCTTGCATATTTTATCTCTTACAACAGCTGTAACTCATTATATTACTCATTTGAATTTATCGTCGAATAAAATCAATTGTTTTATTGACCAAGAAAGTAATTAGCATCAAAATGTAAAGGAACAAGAAGCCTATGGCTCCAAATATGAAATATATTTATTGGCCCTGTAAGCTCTCTGCAAGTATTCACTTCAGTGTACAACGATGGTGTATAGCTGTCTGAAAAATATGTCTGGAACTTGCAGCCACCAATGTTTGCTATAGATCAGTATATTTTCCAGTACTTGATGGTACAGTAGTTGGTCTTCATACATGTTGGGGATAACTCTTCCGCTTGTCGAAAATACTTGGGCATACTTTGTCTGTCGTTGCGTCGTTGCCCCTTTTTATTATAATGTATAAATTTCACTTTTCATAAATTAAGGAAACACCAAAATATTGTATTGCTGAGATAAATACCGAATTGATTATCCCAGGTGCCGTTAATGCTGCTTACGTATCCTCCTACTGTGCGTTAAACCAAATTTGCAAGATCTTGCTCAAACACAGAAGAAAAGCTTAACAACAATTTTTCACAGCATAAGTCCTTTATCTGCTAAACGTAAAACTTAAGTAAGGGTAAATCAGTGGGGATCATTGGGAAAATGTAAATTATTCGTTTGATATTATTGCTTGGTGACTTCATTTCCTAGACATGGAAGCTTAGGATATGTTTCCTACTTTGACCTCAGGTTGGCAGAGATGCTTCAGCTTCTGTCAGTGCTTTTTGAAACCACGGAATAGATATTTCTGCTTGATGAGTTCCTACCCTTTCGCCGCAATTTGCAAGACAGAATAGTTTCAATGGTTATTGACAAGTAATTGCTTGTTCTCTGTCTTTTTATAGGACACCAAATGTGCAGAACTCATACTTACAATATCACCGCAACTCGTAAACAGACAGGACAACTTTCTGCAAACTCCTCTACACGAAGCGGCCGGGGAGGTAAGCTTAATAACAAAACCTATACGTCTCAAACAAAGTAGCAAGTATGTCATATCACGCATGCGTATATAATCACACTGCTCGATATTGCCATCACACAATGAAGTCGATTGTAATAAACTGTGCACACGAATCGTAAAGCTTTTTGGTATTGCCACATCTCTAAAAATATTTTTCTGTGATGGGATAACGTACCATGATACTCACCGTAACAATGGCAATTATTTTTCTTCTGCAAAGAACAGTCGGGCAGCAGAATTTTCGCTTTGTCTCCTATCGATGTGACAAGCTCATCTTCACAATGATTTGTATTTTCTTTTGTGTTGCCTTTAGTATTTTCTCTTTATTCTTATTGTTTTTGTTATATTGTTACAAATTTCTCTTTGTTTTTTTTTTTACCTTCGCAGGGAAATGTCGTTTTACTTAAATATCTCATATCCGAGGGAGCAGATGTAAATGCCTTGGATAACCTATTAAGGTCCCCTTTACATTGGGCAGTGATACAAGGACACGTACGTTAGAGATTCCTTTTTTTTATTACACTATAAACTAAAAGCGAACGTCACAGGATAAATGAAAAAAATATATACCGTGGAAATGCTGGTCGTCGTATTTTTCGATCGCTCAGACAAAACAAAATGTATCCATAATAGTAAAGAACAAACAACATTATCAATAATGACTACAGCGATGGCATTGTTTGGAAGACGTTTCGATGGAGAAGTCACCTGTGCAGGTTGTAAAGTGTTCTTACAATACGTTCCTGAATCTCCATACTAAAATCAGATATATAAGTATACAGTGAATCTGCACTCATTTACAGTACTCTGCACTGTACATATGTACATAGTACTCTGTATAGTAATCTGTGCTCACGTTTTTCTGTACTCTTATGTAATACATACCTTACATATCTTTAAGGAATAAACATTATCAATAATGATAATATGGCTACAGCGATGGCATTGTTTGCAATGTGTTTCGAAGGAGGAATCACCTGTGCAGGTTGTAAAGTGCTCTTACAGTATATGATGTACGTTTCTGAATGTCCATACGTAAATGATTAGACTTTATATGAGCACAGCGAATCTCTTACAAAGATAGTTTTCTCTCTACCTTTATTTGTATTACTAATATCGTTCGCATATATTCGTAGGGTTAGAGAACAAATTCAACTTTGCAATATCGCTCCAGTATCACTATCGGAATTTAGTTTTGAAGTAGTTAAACGTATAGTTTTGCATCTCGTTTGTATGATAAAATACATGTTTGTAACTTTGCCAGTCATTTGAGGATGTTAAATCACATTCGTGTATTGTATTACCGTCTTATTTCGATCAATTCGAAGATAATCGGCTTGGAGCAGTCCTAGAAACAAAAGAAACAGTGGCTATGATTTTGTTCTCAAAACCGTAACGATGTTAATTTTTAGACTGAACGGCATTCTTGGTCCGTAAACACGGGCGTTTTAAAGACATTGTTGTGACCTTTTGTTTGTTTATATGATTAACAACATAATAATTTTATCATTTCTTTTTATTGTTAAATGAGTGAACGTTTTGCCAAGAAAAACCAAAAGACATTCTTTTGGTTGTTATGAAAGTCCTCCCAATGTGACATCAAAGCACGAATTACGAATGTACGAAAATTCCATCTGTCTCTTTTTTTTTTTTCTTTTTAATTTGGGGCCTTGGTAACCAGTCAGAATCAAACTTGAAAGAGTGTTCGTAAATAAAGTTCAGTAAGAAGAGCATAATTCACATTAAACATGTCATCTGGTTTAATCCAAATCTGTCGATAATACGTCATAACCCTTTTTCGTAGATTTACAGAAGAAAAATAAAGAAAATACAAAGAGAAACGCATAAAGAATACAGAAAACCGCTGTCAATATGTTACCAAAATTTGACAGCACATTTTCCGTTTCTGTATTTTTTGGTCCTGTAATTCTAACGAGAAATCTGCAGACAGGTTTATTATTATTTTTTTTTACAGTGTTTTCCTTAATTCATTGTAACGACTCTCTTATATCGAGTAACCTTTTTTGATCTGTAAAAATAAACCGCAAGTTGATGGTTTGCAGATTTTCGTTGCTTTCATCTTATCCGCAGACACCTGTGGTCGAGACCCTCCTGTCCTATAATATGGATGACGTCATCGATCGCGAGGACCGGTTCGACAATCGTCCGATCCACTATGCGATACAGGCCTGCAAGAGGGAGGTGGTCCAACTTCTCGTCAATAAAGTGAGTTTTCGTCATCAAAATCGACGGCGATAGATCTGCTCTCGAGTGACCGTTATACATTTTACGGAAGATGTTTTCATGTCGGCCATCTTGACAGTGAAATCCAAGGCTACAATAATTAATTCTACAGTTTTATTTTGGTTTATTTGGGAATTACAAAGTGACAGAAGTTGGGAATTGCTTGATGATGATACCATTTTTGTAAGGGAGAGAGAGAGGGTGAAGGGGAAGAAGGAGGAGGAGGCGGAATGGAGGTGCAAGAGAATGGAGATTGATAAAGAGTGAGAGATGAGATGGTGAACTATGTCCCTGCCTCGACTATTTCAATCCTAGCTTCATATAGATGAAATCTCTTGAATGGTTGCTATCACACAGAACTGTTCCCTCGAAGATGCGGACACTGCGGGGGGTTCCATGCTCATATATGCAGTTAAACATGGAAACAGAGAGATGTGCGAACTAATGCTGCGGCATTGCAACAAATATGTCAACGACGCTGATCTACAGGTATTTACAACATTATATTTTATGTTAAAGTGGTAACTTGGTGTTATACTTTACAGCTTGAATGTAATATTACGTTCATGATCGAATTACGAAGAAAAAAAAAGACTGCATGGATTTCTTATAGACTGCAAGCAAAAGTGAAATATTGTGTAACCGTAACTAGTGATGACTACATCTATGAGATAAATACTTCAAAACTTTAGTTGAGTCTATTAGATTGAGAGACGAGAGAACATAGAGATTGGTACTAGTAGAGTAACACAACGCCCACTTCACTCTGCATGGCAACGGTATCGATAACTGAAGAGCTATGATTCATAATAAAACCGGGTATTTTTATGATTTTGACAGTGATGGATACACGTCAGTTTTGTACACGGTGTCTTTTACTCAATGCACACAGCACTTGAAAGTAAATCCTGTTTTACTTAAAGGATGATTGTGACGTTCCTCAGTCAGCAGTCTCCATATGGTTGATTTAAATCAAATCGTCAACCAATTCAGAGTATCAAAGTCGCATCCACGGCTGATGTACAACCCCACAATTCATTGCCTAAACTAGAGCCGCAATTAGAGTATGTGTGATTAGTGGGGGACATTTTATTTCCGCACCTTTTACACGTATGGCAGCATATACTTCCTGTTAATTGTCCAATATTGGCATACACACTAAATCGTAGAAGTAATTCAGTCTTATGCAGTTTCAAAGCTATAAACTTAGTCGAATTTGCATCAATTGTCTCAATTTTCAACCTGCATTCACTTCAGTCCACCTGTTTTGATATCCACTCCCATTGTTTGCTGAGATATCGAAAAACGTTGATTATGGTCTTTCACCGACGCTACACTATGTGTCCTGTCACTACGGGTGGGTTCGTGTTTCACAAGAGCTGTATGTACAACTGTGTGTTTCATATTAAGATAATTTATTGAATTATCTTAAGTTTCATAAGTAACGAGCGCCCCCCTTTCAGAATCACAACGGGAGGTGTTTACATCAGCATACGTCAAAATATACTGATCCTGCCATGTAGCTTGGTGACTATACTTCAAGGAAAATATCTGAACAAAACTTGAAATTTGTTTTCGATACATACCTACTCACGATGATAATGGCATTTGGAAACAGCTAACGTTATACATATCAAGGTCAGCAAAAAATGCTTCAGACACACCTATATCCCCTTTAGCTAGTCACTCGTTTATCCCCCCCTCCCCCCAAGGAAGCAAACTTCAAAAACAAAATGAAACCGGTGTGATTTTTATCTATCAGGGTTGGACCGCTCTCCATCACGCTGTTCAGAGGGGAGACACAGGTATTTGCCAACTTTTATTAAAGGAAACCTCAACGAAGAACGCCCCCGATTTGGAACACCGTCAAACACCGATTTATCTTGCCGTCAATCTCTGCCTACTGGAGATTGTATCCATCCTCCTTGATCATGGAGTTAAACTTCTTTGTTTCGATGATAGAAAGAGGTAAGAAAATAGTAATGAAAGATGTAGTTTCATATTGAATTTTGTAACTTGTTCACATAAAATTGACATGCAAAGGGAAGGGACATGCAAAATAAAAACCAACCATATCGGCGAAATGACAATTTCGTAAAATTGATATTTGGAGTGACGATTTATATTCTCCACCATCGATTCTTATGTCTCTTGAAAAAACGCAAACTTCTTTGTAGACAAGTCATCGTTCTCATTTTCAGGAAATATCTCAAAAAATTCGCAAAATGAACTATTTTATTAAAGGGAAGTAGGGCGTTAAGAATACACCAAAATGACTACAAAAGAAATAGCTTTAGTCATTGTTGAATCATTCAGTCTCATCAATAAACATCTACCAAAGCTTCATCTCCTCAAAACATTATGCATGTTATGAGTTACGGAAGATGCATCATTTGAATTTTGAAAAGTTTGGGTGAACAAATTATTGTTGAGCCACAAATAACTGAGTGTCTATCTGTGAGGAACTAATTTTTTTAAAAGAAGGCCACTGTCCTTCCTTATTTTGAATAATCTGTCATTCTGCATCCACAAGGGATTGATTTTACAAGTATGGATGTTTTCTGTAAGACAAATGCCCTATTTCCCTTAATGTTTTTGAGGTGTGACNNGTCAGTATTTCTTTGTTACTTGTTTATATTTTGCCTCTTATTACTACACTGCTGGATTTCACATCAATGATATTGATATTTCTGAAGAAGAAAATATGTATCCTTCCAAAATAACAACCTTTAGAACAAGTAAAACTCTCAATTGTCCTTTAATAAAAGTTTGGTAAACAAAATAAATATAAGACATATCGTAGGAGTTCTTCGTTTGATGTCACAAATTTGCATACTAAGCCAATGTTTATTCATGGTGTACTGTAGGGTGTGAGACAGGAATTTGCCTGTAAAATTGTCAATATCTGACAAATTTTAATGGGATTTATGCAGCTATTTTCATCGTTTTCAATGAGTAATATACCCAATATTCCAAAATGTCATTTTTGTGTCACACAACCTTTAATGAATTATTTTACAGTATTTGTAGTTTCAACTCATTTATTTACTTTTGTTCTCGCATTTTAAATCTCTGGTGTCACTTCTACTACTACGTGATGTTTGAACTTCATGTGGCAGCCATCTATGCACTGTACCACCAGCATTTTGCAGATTGCCATGTATGTCTACCTTACCAAAATACTGTTTCTTTGTCCTCCAGGCTCTGGAAAATAAATTGGCTTCCTGTAAGAACTTTGTGAAAGAAAGGGACCAGCAGCAACAGATCCCAAGGAAAGCAGTTAGTCCTATTGATTCACCAAGGTAAATATTGATTTGTCAAACCCCCCTTAACACCTCAAAAGAAATGGATTGAATGAAAGACATTTGTTTGTTTTCATACACTGTTGTTTAGTTGGGGTCTGCTTTGTCCTCAGTCCCAAGATGTTTTTTCTCTTAGTTTGGTTTGTGAATTATCAGCTGTCTGCTTCGTGGTGTCATTGAATGGGTCCGGGTGTGTCTACAAATTTGTCAAGTCAGAAAAAATAAAACTTTCACTCTAAATGTGTAGCTTGCTTGCTGTCTGGCTTGATTCTGATCTCTTCTAAAAACAGAAATTCATCAGCTCAGACAGTTCCAACTCTCCCAATGACCTACTTCTTCCCCCTTCTCCCACAGTCTAAAATTTTTCCTTGTACAAACACAATCCTAATTTGTGTTTTGCATATCCTGGTGAGCATACAAAGACCACATGTGTAATCAAAACACTCTCCCACTGTGTAACGTGATCTATTCTACATTGACGAGTGAATGTCTTTTAGGTCTTTGTATTACAGAGTCAATACACACAACTGTTAAATTAGATCATACCTTGCAAGTTAAACTGAACAGCTGAGGTAAACAAATGAGGTGAGTGGCACTATGCCAGCAACTCTACATTAACAACAAGAAGTGGAGGTATAATTCATATTTCGAAAAATTAAATGCCGACCAGAAAGTTATCTGTGATTCCAAACTGAAAATCCTTTTGACGTGAAAACGACTGTCTGTCTGCCTGCAGGTCTGCCAAGAGAGCCAACAGGACAGTGACAGTTCCCAGCACCGGTAATCTGCAAGGAGTCGTAAAGATAACGGTATGAAAGAAACCACCGCTGAGCTGCTGCAGGCAAAGTGTGAGATTGTCTGTTGGTTTGCTATTATGAGTATGTGTGTGAGAGACTGTTTATGTGTGTGTGACGCGGATGCAGTACGAACTGTGGGGGAAGACTTTGACGAATTGGCCCCATGGAGGATGAACGGAGACATGGACCAGTCAGATTCAAGAGACAGGACCAATTGTGAGAGGTGATTACTCTTCCCATCAGTCTAGCAGAAAGTATTTTCTTTTTTGCAAATATCTCTGCAGAATGACCGTGGAGGCTGTTTTTTAACCGGTATGCATTGTTTTATCAATTACGCAAATTTTTGAAGTTGCATATTTCTGAATGGTGTGATCAGGATACAGGGCTAGTACAGCAACTTAACGTAGCTGTCAAGCAGTTAAGCAAACCGTTGACCCTTTAGGCTGAGTTTCAACCCAAGTTTTGATTGGTCGACAGGACTTGCAAATATAATGAGGAGTTTACCTTGTGTGCATTACATCTTGTCAAACAAGGTAGGCTTGTCCTGGCTGCCGTCTTTACTCAGGAAGTTAGATTACATCTTGTAGTTGAGTAAAAGGCCATCCTTTTTCGTTGTCTATACTTTTCAGGTCAAAGGTGTGAAATGTGTCGGGAGTGTAATATGAAGGGTCAAGTTTGCCACTTTTGTGGTCGTGAAGGCTTCAATCTTTTTAAGTGGGGATTGTTGGAGTGGACTGGAATGAAAGTGTTAGTGTGCAAACATAGAGGGAATATAAAAAGAAACAATTAAAATCCATTGGTGCTTCTGTTGCTGGAGCGATGTAGACAGTCAGATGTGGACAAAGGTTACGTATCAGAAGGAGAATGACTCATGCGAACAGACGGACACAGGTGTTTTTGTTTGTTTATGTCTAACGTGTTGATCTTACGTATTTCTTGGAAGGATGATTTCTTATTATGCTGAAACCTCCGCCCATTTTCTTTTCTCTTTCCTATCGAGAGTGCCAATTTCCTCACCAGATCACTGTAGTGTTTAAGAGTTTTTATATATTGTATAAATTTGCCATATTCTCCCCTCACTTAAAGGCTGGATTAGTGCACTGCTGTCCCCTTTTCAAGTCTTTTTCTTCATTAATCTTGTGAATGTTGAAATATTTAGGGCAGTGTATGTGTGTTGTGGAAAGTAACCACTGACAAAGAAACTTTTCAAACCTTTTACTTTCTCAAACCTTTTCATGGTTCATACTCTATATAAGTATAAGCATCCCATGTTGTCACCTCTTAAACAATAGAACACTCAGAGCTAACGTCCTGTCATGTTACCATGGCAATGACCTTTGTGTGTGAGAGGGCAGTCAATGATTAATTGCCACATATGTATGTGCTAGAGTTTGAGATATATTTGCAAAAAGTAAAGTCTCCAAGCCAAGACTTATAACGTTGCTGAAATCTTGAAAAAAATGCAGCCATTTTCTTAATAGGAAAATGTATCACCCATGCATTAAGTAAACTGCAAGATTACAGGTATTCACTGAGTAATACGATCTAGAATTTGGAATGGTCTCGATTATAATCTACATAATTCTGCTTCAATTCATTTATGTAGTGATAGTGGTGTTTGTTCGCGGAAAGGGTTCTCCTACCACACACTGTTTAATAGATCTGTGTGGATCTTTCTGAACTATTATTGGATTCTATTACATGTATCACTTTGGTGGATCATTTTGGTCATGTTCATTCCAAAGGGAGGGTTTCAAATATAAAAGTCAAATCTTGATGAGTCCTAGTTCCTCCAGAGACTTAAATGTACTTAAAACTGAGCCAAAACTTGGTAGGAATTTAATATTTGTGGTTGGAAGAAGTGCCTGCAATATCTTCCAGTGTCATGCACTGCAGTGTGCACGACAGGCAAAGATGTGGTAAGTAAATATCCTTGGAGCCTTAGCAAGCCCCTGTATGCTTTAGTCAGTTGCGGATTTGAATGCCAAGCCTTGGACAATGTGAGAACAAGATCATATTCGTACCCACATCCCCCTCAAATATTTTGGTGCAGTGTTTTGACAAACTGTCAAAATTTTGCACTATATCATTATATCTCTAGCATACCCTGTGTCCCCCTCCTGTTTGACAAAAATTTGACTCTCACAAAGGGGCTCAGGTACCAACTGGAACTATTATCACCATAAATTGTATAGTTTCCGTTTTTCTGCGCCTACTCATTACATCATAAAACTGATCCCTACTCTGATTGTCCCCCCCACCTCTAGCTACGGCTCTTTTGACTAGGCTTTGCTTTAGCTTACACCGGGAAGCCACATGGGATCCTTCTAGATTTTTCAGGAAACCAAAGTGTATACATTATTCAGTGAAAGCAGAGCATTAAGAGATAAAACTGTCATGCTGCGACTGTTGAGCATTTTGTTTTATTTGTCCACTATTTGTGTATGTGCATTGAAATTAACCTTGAACTGTAAAATTTTGGACAGATTTAATCTAAGACGTGCCATTAGGATTGCTCTCCATAGCATTGTGGTCAGAGCTGGTGGCGTTGTACTCGCTCACCGAAACACGTGAAAGGCAAACGTTTGTAAGAAGTACATTGTACGCTTTAGTATTATTAAACTGCTAATTTCTAACCATAGTGTACATAGGTGTGCTGTGTATAATATTGCACTGCGATGCTGTACACATTATAAATTTATACATTTGTTCAATATTGATATTTATTTATTAATGTATATTCAAAAACACTAATTTGCAAAATTGTGTGACCTGTAAGTCATGCTCAAACCAAAATTAAGATGTATCTAAGCTAGTTTGCTTCTAGGAAAGTAAGCAGTAGATGGTATCTGCTTGAAGTTATCAAGTATCTACTTGAAAATATCTACTGCTGTGTTTGCAGGGAGGAAAACGTGATTATATGAAAGGGGGATGGAAATTTTGCTCCTAAGTTTCAGCCACCAATCTGGTTGTATCTTTCATTTTTTGTCAGTACTTTACTTTTTCATAAAAAAATAGTAAATATCTTTACCTCAGTTGCCAGCTGCTGTAAGATTGCAGACTGGCCGCATCTTCACGTTCAAGGAAGAGACAATCTTGCAATCCCTTCGCATCCCTTGCAATATTTTTATTTTCAAATTGACACAGTTATCCTGAAGGGGCTTTGTAAGGAGACATGTCTCACACACACCATAGATTTTCAAACTCAAAACAAGTCAGAAATCTAATTATTTTCCTGTAGCACATTTGAGGTCATTAATTAAATTAATTTGTCAGGTCATAATTAGACACTGCATCCTGATTTTTCTTTCTGTGAAGTGATGGTGCAGATTGCCAGTAGAAGGAAAACACTGTTTTAATTTGCAGTTTTGGCTGCTTGATTTGCAAATTTGGAAGATGTCTCGGTCAATTCTCTTCATGTCTTTTTGTGAGTTATCACACTGCTGCCCCCCAATGGGATACCTTTTGTCTCTCCATCCTATGTTAAATGTAGGACCAGAGGGAGGGGAAAATTCAACATGTACATGAAGGTTCTATAAAAGAGTTTTGAACCTACCATGTGAGGGATCTGAGAGGTACTCTCAAGCTGAACTAAGAAAAAACTTTTGTGGAAATGTATAGGCAGTGCAATTAAAAAGAGTTATTTTTATAAGTGTGTATTATGATTACGAACATTGAAACGATGTCTCTTGGGGATTTTATTGTCACATTTGCATGGGATGCGTTTTCAGTGTTTTTATGTTTTTGTAATGTGTAGGCATATACATACATTAAAATATATAGCATCCCTGTTCTTTTTTAATAATTTCACGCTAACAGTCGTTTTTATTGTCACATTTCCCCTAGCACCAATAAGTTGCAGGTCGTTTTCATTTCTTTCATGTAAAGCGTAACAATTGCAGTCATGCCAGTGGTAATGTGATAATTTCGGAGCAATCTTATTGCAATCGTTCATTTTCACAAATATTCCTGAAGGGTTGTAGAACGAAACTGAAAATAATGTTAAAAAGTCGAGTTCAACATAGTTTTCTGAATTTAACGTGTTTTCGCTTCGTTGGGAAGGCCAGCATCACTCCGGTGATAGACTCCATAGAATTTGCCACTGTGGTGACTCATTGTGTCGCTCAGGTATGGTCTTCATATTCAGTCTCAATTTTCACAAGTATATCTGAGTACTTTATGCATAAATTTTCATGTTTTAACTTCTTGTATTTTATAAAGGTTTTTGCAAACTCAAGAGAGGGATGTATATGCATTACACTGGTGCACAGCTAATCCTTACATGATATCATACATGATAAGGTTTCATCAAAGGGCCTAACCATGATGGTATGACTCAGTAGCACATTATGGAAATTCTGTGTGGACAAGATGATGTCCTAAGCTGTAATGCAAGTCTTTTTCCACAAAACCTATACTGAAATGTTTCATCTTCTTGGCAGTTGTTGGGAATAATTAAGGCAGATTTGTTAAGGAATATTCATATCAAGCAGGGCTCCTGCAGCCTGGAAAAGTCCTGCATTTTTTACTTCACTTTCCAGGGCTGGAAAAGTTTTGTGCAAATGGCCGAAGTCATGAAATTTAGAACACAGCTACAAAATACTTTTTACACATTTGACAAAATTTTCTATCACGTTTGTTATGCCATTATTCGTCGATCAAATTCAGTCATGAAATGGTCGTGTCAAGGAAAAGTCATGGAATATGATTTTCTTTCTAAGTTGCAGGAGCCCTGTCATGTATCATGATGGAGGTTTGATATTCTATTTCACCGTCACCACTTGTGTTAAGTTTACTTTGCCTCGATTGTTCCCTATGGTGTTCCTAAAAGACATAAACCTACGTGCAGGTGATGTTTCTTGCTCTATGCATAGGGGGAGGAAGGGGAATTTGTGACAGGGTAGTAGTTTGTAGCAACAAAAAAAAAGAGGAGGGTGATTAAAAAGGTCGCATTGTCTTTGTTTGGCTGATGAAACTTTCCTCACAGTTGGAACAATGTTTCAAAAGATTCACATCATCCAGCTGTCATTGTAGTCCTCTTTTTGTTTTACCACCCTTCGCCCCTCTGTGGAATTGGGACGATTTTGTTCGCAAATGTGTGCTTCCTCTCGCATGCTTGAAATATCATTTGGAAGATTCACGCCAGTGGAAGCAAGCAAGTTTCATCGGTGCTCGATCACAGTCGCTGTATCTGGCGGTGTCGAGTGGTAAGATGATACGTCACGGAATCAAATCGTCCGCTGTGTTTCCATTATTTAGTGGTTTTTTCGGTATGGTTTCATGAGATACCCTGATGTTGTTTGAATATGTTACTTAGTTAATCTATGCATGAGATGATAATCACACTGCCAATGTTTAATCTCCAGTCGAGTGTGATTCAATATACAATTTCAAACTACTTTATTTCTTTTTTGTCTTGTTTATGCTTCATTCTTCTCTATTTGGAAGCAAACTCTTCCGCTGAACATACTTGAAATGAATACTATCCCTAACTGCTGGCCTGACACATTACTCCTGAAGTGAAGAATGCAGTTGTCCTTATAAGGTGACAAGTATGTTTGGTACAACAGAAGTAAAGAAATTGGCCAGTGACAAGCTATCGGAAAAATGTACGCCAAAACCTTTGCTCTGGTTTTAATTATCAGCTAAGTGCCTTGCTATTGTACATAAAGCTATACACATAACAAATGTATGTGACCATACCTGTCAGATTTGGTAAAAGAAAAAAAGAAAACAAAAAGTAAATTGGAAAATTGTGAAGGAAAGGCATTTATTAATTACATTAAGAATTATCATCTGTAAACCTTTAGATACTGCTCTTTGTCTTCAAGTGTGGGAAGGCTTTGAGATACTCCCTTGATGTTATTACTCTCTGTTTTCCTTCTGAGTAGTAACATTTGGTGGATCTGCCACAGCCAGGTTGTGAGGATATTACCCTTGTGGCAAACATACTGGCCCAACCGTCCCTGTTGAAAGCACATTCTTGTTTAGAATCAGTTTCACAGCTATCCAAATGCTTGTTCAGGGTACCTCACATGTACTCAGCAATTTGCAATTTCCACCTTTCACGGTCCCCTTTCCTCAAACTTTGTATTGTCATGTCGTAGGCCTGTTCCGGTGTAAATCCTATAAGAGCTGTTCCGACCGTTTCTATGTTTTCCCTCATTGCCAGCTCTCTGACTCTCTGTTCGATTCTCTGAGGAGGTGTATAAATCCACTTTTTGATGTTGCCTGCCACAGTATCTGACAAATTTCCTTCACTTTGGTCAGAAATCCCGATTGAATTTTCATGTTCTGGACTTGACGAATAACTTTCTACATTACACGCTACTTCTATGTTACCCATGTGAGGGAATGCCATCGACTGCACCCCTTTCAGCCCACCAGGACTGGTCCCTCGGATGGCTTTGGCGATACGTTGACCAACCTGAAGGTCCTGGGTTTTAATAGTCACATTGCAGTTCATGACATAATATGATGCCCCAATGCCTTTTGAAAAATTGATAAAAGAGAAAGAGTATTAAAATCTAGCAAGGTGAAAAATACAGAAAAAAAAATTAGGCTTTCATTCTTCCAGTAATTGTTTTACTCCTTTAAAGAATAGTTCAGACCCAAATTTATTTTTAATGTGTTAAAGGGGACCATAATCTAAGCATTGTGATGAAATTCCCA
>VJOZ01053830.1:0-20335 GCA_009801055.1 Stichopus horrens
ACTCGCAAAGTAAAAGTCGGAGAACGCTCAAATTTGGGATTTCTTCCTATCTCATATACTGCTACAAATGAGCCAAAAATTAACCAAATCCAAGAGGTGACCAGCCAAGCCATTTGTTGATTTCATATGGAATGACCCAGTAGGCCTATGGCATGTACAGTACTATATACAGCACATGTATGTTGCACACTAAATAAACATATAGGTCTAGCCTACCAGGCAAATTCTCTTAGTCTCCTAGCTAGCATACACATAACACCACAAAGTGCAGAGCATACCACATTCATGACTATGACTTCAAGGTCTGTGTTAAGTTTATTCTAAGTGGCAAATTTTGTGAGAAAACTCGATTTCTGAAAGTCAAAATTTTAAAAATGATACTGTAATAATTTGCTAGTGTTGTTCTTCATTTTTATAAACAATGGCATAATAATTATTCTATTTGTTATCTTCATTAGGGCATCAGGGCATCTTATGGAGCTTTTGCCCTCCTTTGCCCTTAAACTTGTTATGTTATCAACAAGGCATATATACTACAGAAAACTACAGATTACCAGTTGGCATAACATGAAGGAGTATGACCAATTTAAACTGTCAATGTGCGGGCTTCATACAAAAACTTAACTATGAAAACAATATCCTTGCAAATATTTAGTCTCAGATTTGTGTGGTCGGTTTGTCTTTTGTTTTCTGTTCAGACATCAAAATATATCTCAGAGAAAGTTTGTCTGAACAGTAACTTTAAAAATTTGTTAAAAGTCAGACCTGTAAGGCGCTTGGCAAGTTGCGGTTATATGCAATACATTACAAAGTGTACTGATCGATGGTTCAATGGCAATGCTGTTCAGACTCGAGTCACAACCTAAGCTATATGCCAGACAATAACAAAGTTACTGCTAGTACGGCAGGCAATCATGGTTTTAACGCAGCTTGTGTCACTGTTATGTCAACGTTAGAGCTGAAAGCCTGAAACCATCCTTTGAACAGTGATTCATATAAAAAAAAAATACTTTGCAATTACCGATCGCTGAAATCCTTCAAACGTAGGTTTTCCAGACGTTTTGCATTAACTATCATCAGTAAACAAGACCGCTATTTCAAGTCATTTTCCTTTACCGTGAGGCGTCCATGCCAACGAGGCCAAAGTTGATCCGTTCAGTAATTCAAAAATATATGAATATACTTTTACATTTTATAACAAAGTTGCCACATGATATACCTCGAAATAAAAATGTCGGCATGTAAATAATATTATCATATTTTTATATTACATTTTCAATTTTATAATGAACGTTAGGTATTTTTTTATATTTTAGTAACAGAAACTATACATTTTATTGCGCAATTCTACATTCCGCAAGCGCTAGATACGGTATCTAACTTCAGAACTAGCTATGGCCGGGTCAAGTAATGGAGTAACAGAGTAAAGAGTGTCACTATCACGGTAGCCTATCCTCCAAGTGAACGAGCGCAAACTGAGAATTTGTATCTTCAAATTTCTTTAGTCTTCAGTGTGATCAGTTTTAACTAAATTGATACCATGGAGTAACTTTCCTGCTTTTACAAGTAATAAACAAACAGCGTAAGTTTTCAGTGAGTAACGTTAGGCCATGTCTATAGTAATTAGTATACACCTGATTCATGGGATTCGTATACTGACTGCCAAGCCTCACAGTCACAGGTCGTCCTAGCGTTAAGTGTAGCCTACACTATTACCTACCCCTATCTAGGGGTAGGTAATGTTGTATATACTTAAGTTTTAACGCTAGAACGACCTACAACCTAGCCTAACGTAAGCCTGATATACCTAGCCTAGGCCTACTTACAAGCCTAGTTTTACCAGCAGCCTTTAGCTTTACATACCATTTAGGCGTCCGGCTACCAAGGCCTAACCAAAATAAGCCTAGGCCTAAGTGCCAGCATAGAGCTGAGTTAGGTCTGACATTTGACACGTAGGCCTAGACAAATGGAATTGTGATTGGGAGTGTGTGCAGCTCACTACATCAGCTGCACACATGAAATTTAGTAGGTTTTTTGCCACACCGGGCCCACATCTATGAAACTGTCCTAATCAATGCTGACGGCAGCTACGCGATTGCCCATTCAGGGTGGACTCAAGGGGCTTGCCTTAGAGCCCCTTGTGGGGACCAGGGGTACAGCCCTGATGGGGTCCAGGGGCGAAGTCCCTGGGAGCTCTGCGATTTTACGTTTTTTAGAAGCTGTAAACTGCTTCAAATTCATGCTCTTTTGGGAATAATTTCGACACCTAAACAGATTCTTTTGTATGACTGTAGGCATACCTCCCAAGAAACCCGTATTTCGCGGTTTTGACCTGCATTTGAACACCCAAACCTGCTGACCCGCCCAGCACCCTGAAAATCCCTCATTTTAAATCTTCCCAGTCTTGGAAGTGCCACGCACAAATATCAAGCACTGTTAACTTACCATTTCATAGGAGGCTTACATTCGTGACCGCTCTGCAGTGCATCCTTCAAGTGCTACGTACCTTTGTTGTCGCAACACAACATAGCAGGCTACAATCGTTAAACAGGTAAGTTTTTCCACGAAATATTTCAACACCAAGGTGGGCAGTCGAATATAATCACGTTGTGCAAAGCCAACCTTATAGCCAAAAACAAAATGCCTGCCTCACAAGGTAAAGGTGGGGCTTGCTTCAGAGTTGTCAATTCAACCCAACACGGTCAGAGGAAAGTTGAGAGGATAAAGTCAGACAATTGGTCTCTGAATATCATCAAACACTCCCAAAAATACTGAGTGGCCTCTTCCGCACTGCATGTACTGCACCAGAAATTTCGAGTTACAATAACTGATGATAATTATCTGTTGGAGAAGTTTAAATTTTTGCGAGTTTGTGAGTATCTGTAAGGATAGTTTTGGCTGCGACTGAAAGAAATTGTGCTGACTGAAGTGCCACCAAATTGCGTTTAGACAATTCTAAAATTTTGAAAAGGGGAGGGGGATACAGGGGGACACCCCTCCCCTTATGTCCCACCCCTAGGCCGGCGGTCCACTGGCGAACAGGTCAGAGGTGGACTGGCATCTAGCCTTTCAGAACTTGGGAGCATGCATACGTGACTGACTCTTAGTACACAACTACTGCTGCGATGCATGCTGCCCCCTCCTGTAACAGTGTGATATTTCGGTGGGAAGACTCTAAAAGTTGTGTCATGTTTTGGCACGGATCTGCAGTATATTAGCGTACACTGCAAATGAGACTGTTTCGCTGAAGTTTGGGATGAAATTGACACTTGCCTAAAGCCAAAGAGATCCCCGATTTTATACAAGTAAACCTGCTTGCACTCACTAGACTGACGCAGCATATTGTAATTGACTCTTAGCATTAGTTCAGTACACACTTTGAAAGAATTTCAAAATCTGGGGGCAAGCCCCTGGAAGATTGGGGTTCCTAGCACATCGAAGTGGTAAAACTGTGCAGTTTAGCCCCCAAAAAATATAACTGAAAGCGCGTACAATATTTGAAAAATTAATCACGAGAGCTTAAAGGTTGTGTGACATGTTCCAGAAAAGAGTTCCCTTCATGCAAACGTTACAAGTAAAACCCTGAGTGAAAATCCATCATCACAGTTCCACTGCCAAAGGTTTCTAGACATTGAACATGTGTAACATATCATCTGTTGGTCATTCGTGAGGCTTACAAATCTACTGTACAAAACCATCCAATCAAAGTAGTGTTCATAGCTGTGCTCACTGCTTCCACGCTACACAGCAAGGAAACCAGTATTATCAGTCCTGTGCGTGAGTTGCATTGCATCATTGTGACTATCTGAACTTCCCTGAGTAAAGTACAGCTGTAGGTAGGTGTAGGCTATTTCTGACAGGTTTCTTACCGATGGTGAGGTAAAAGTCAAAAGACTTGTTGACCCTTCTTGAAGAAAAGTATGCAGTACAATGGTTGTGCAAAGTCTCTCAAAGGTGAAAATCAACTAGACAAACAGTCCGGTTGAAACTTTAAAGGATGATCCTTCCATGAAGTATTCAAAAGAGATTTAAAATTATTCACTGAAGTGGCATTGACAACAGAAGCAGGCAGAGAGTTCCAGTGATTAATGCAACGAAAATTAAAAATTTACATATGTCTTGTAGTCCTGCCTGAATGCTTTTTGAGCTTCCAACTGTGACCCCTGGTACAAGTATAAAACTACAAAATCAAAAAAGAAACTAACATCTGTCTCCTCAAGATGTAGACAGTGCCTAGCCATGCAGGCTAGACACTGTTTACAGGAAATGCTAGCCGTCATACATAGAGTTGGGCCAAAAGAAAAGTAATTTTGTATCGATTGAAATCGAGCTGATGTGGTCGAAATTAATCTCAAGAATTTGTGATTATGCTTGTGTTGGTTTTTTTAATGAAATCTTCATGTCCTTGTAGTGCTTTAGAATTGACTAAAATTTTAACCAGGTACAAAATTTTCCAAACTGGGCCGAAAATTTTCCAACTGCTGAGAAGCGACATTAACTTCAAACGGGACGGAGCGCCCGGATAAAATGGGCCAGCTAGAACCCTGCAAATCTGTGCAGTTTGTTGGAGAAGTTAATCATTGGAAAGTTTGCATGGAGCAAGTTAATGAATCCAAAATGTGATGCAACAAGCGACATCATACTCATAAGGATGTTTGTTGAATTACAATTTTCCATATGATAACAGTAGGCAAGTGGTTGTCACAAAAAGTCTGCTAGAGAAGCAAAAGACTGATAAAACTACTAGGCAAATTTGTGGTGTTTGCAAGCAAAATCCTACCGATTTCAATATACCATTGCCAGCGGTCTAGTTTACCGGTTGCAGTGGTCTGCCACAAGAAGGGAACTTATGATGTCCAGTACAAATACCATTCAGTACAAACACCAAGGACATCTTTTGGTAGCAAGGTGGCTCTGTTAGCATGATAGGTCTTTTAGAGTGAAAACCTCACACTAGTACATTTCACGCAACTATTGTGCTTTGTTGACTTGTGTGGCATAATGCAATGTTTCTGCAGCATGTTTTACATGTGTTGCAGTATTTGTAGCTTGTCAATTGTCTTGTATGACGGCTATCTCTCTTCCACAAGGAGTCACGCTCATTCTTACAGTAAGTATGATTTTTCCATGTGACACGCCTTTGGTAGCAGACACAATCAAAATACTTGTTGCTTTTAGTGCTATGACTGAAAACTACAGTATAAACAATGACCTATCATTATATACTGTTATCTCAAAGAATTACCAGGTTCTGAACTTTTGTTTCATATTTAATTTCAGGTTCAGAAGCCAGTTGAATCACTACTGTACATACTGCCTACGTACTGAAGACTAAGGATAAGATGAGATTCAAGACCTCTCTTGCGAAGGAACAAAAACATATCCTTGCTTCTTACTGTAGTGATAAGAGTTTGTTTTCTTAAATGTGATTCTTGTACATCATTTTATTCATTTTACCTGGAGAGGAGTTATGAACCAATGACCTGGGGGCACAATGTGAATTGTGACATCTATATTTAAGTCTTAGTCACCTACAGTTAGCATTTTGGGTTGTTTTTCTGTAAACCTGATTAAGTTTTTGAAGGGTAGTTATCTTTCCAGAATAAAAATGTATATTCTGAGAGTGTAGCATGTAATATTTACAGTTTGACTCCCATTTGGTGGGTTGCGCTTTTTGACATCTGCTTCTTGAGCTACCATGAAGCCATGGGTGATACTTCTATCAACAAGATGCTTTTTAAAGTTATTTGCTATTTCTTTGAAGTGATCTATTAAAGTTTGTATGCAACCTGAAGCATCTCTTCAAAACAATTTCTTTTTGCCTTGACTGCTGTGAACATTCAGAACTCGTCAGCTGCGTTGCCTGGACGACGTCAGAGGAGCTGTATTCTTGCAGCGACGACCATCAGATACTGAAATGGAACCTCCTGTCAGATGAAACCAGCACCCTCGCTAAATTGCCAAATGAAATCTATGCCACAGACATTCATTTCTTTCCTCGGGCACTCAGTGGAAAAGGAAAACAGCCACAGTCAGACGTCTTTGTCTTAACTGCAACTGATGGTACGTTAATTATGAGCCGAATCTGTAAGAGAGTTACCCCAGTGGTCAGCTCTTACAATGTTGTATTTAGCACCACTGGTACAATCAGCCACTGCTACATTATGTACCCAGAGTTGCCACTTGTGGGGGAGAGTTGTGTCTCAATAGTCCCAGCAATGAATTGCGAGTGCATTAAGGGCTTTTACTTGTAAAGGTCATCCAATGTATTGCAGTCTAAAGAGAATAATGAACTTTTAAATAGTGGCTATACTAGTTTCTACATCTAATGTCATAGCATACTGTATGTAGTTTGTTCTCCCTGCTCAGGTTGGTGAGTGTCAATTGGGTAGTATGTCTGTTAATGCAATTACTGTAGTATCCCTGTAGGAATGCCAACTGACTCAATGGATGTTTGTGTCCCTTTCTAAAGATTCGCTTTACTTTTTTTTTCACAGAAGACACATACTGTGTTTTCACCTCCTTAATCTGTGATTTCACATTTGCATTGTAAGTAGCAGATGTTACATGAATTTAAAGTGTACTGTAAGTATACTGTAAGACTTAAACTTCTAACTTTTTTTTTTATTTCAGTTACACTTTAAATTCCCGTGTATTAAATCCCAACAGGAAAATACCACTTAATATCCAAGTCTGGTCGTGTAGAGAAATCTGTGGATGCCCACAGGGGTGCAGTGCTATGTGGGAGGTGGAGCTATGACGGCACTGCCATGGCAACCTCCGGTGAAGATGGCCAGGTGAAAATTTGGTCCCGCAGTGGAATGCTGAGGTCTACCTTAGCACAGACAGGTTGGTTTGTTCCTGGTGCCACAGTAAAATTGCTGTCCTGTTTGGCTCATTCTTTTCCCTTTAAACATCCCTCACCTTTTCTTTCTGTCAGTTACCTTCTTTGAATCTGTAATACTGTTTGATTCTACAGGGTCTCCAGTGTATTCCATAGCCTGGTCTCCTGATTCTGATCAGATTCTCCTCATCAATGGCAGACATCTCATCATCAAGTCGATGCAAGCCAGTGCCAAACCTCTTCAGGTACTAATCCTCGCTTGCCTCTCACGTCATTTAATGTCATGACTCAGTGAGGAGGTGACCTTAGATGCATAAAATGCACCGGTGGTTAGTTGAGGTGTGATATGCCCTTGACATAAACATAGTGTTAGCCTATTTTTTCACCCTTTTGGTGAATTGCTTTTGCTTAAAATTGATATATTGTATGTTCTTATCCTCTTTTAATCAAAGTGAATAGTATTATGCCAAACTGTCAATGTTAGTACATCCATGCTCCACCTTCCAAAGCAGTTGCTTACAGAGCTCTGTCTCTGGTACCAACAAACCGGAACAATGAGCAGTAACAACGTTGAGTATGAATGGTAACATGACCAACAGTAAGTAATAACTTTTCCAGGAGGACTTTCCATTTTATGTGCTGTGGTCTGAATGTTGTGTCTTAAAACTGTGATGAATTAGTTCAATGTGAACAGTTTAAGCATTGACTGATTTAGGCACAGTCTCCTTTGGATTCTTTCCTTTCAACACCTACCGTCAGGTGATGTTTCAATGGTTGTAAGGAGGTCGTTGATTTTCTAAGGAATGCTGAAGGGCTGTATGTTAGATTGGAGTTAACTTT
This sequence comes from Stichopus horrens, assembly GCA_009801055.1. NCBI lineage: Eukaryota > Metazoa > Echinodermata > Holothuroidea > Aspidochirotida > Stichopodidae > Stichopus > Stichopus horrens. The sequence continues at coordinate 7,685 of VJOZ01053830.1, forward strand.
CTTTGTATGTGATAGCAGTCTCAAGATTCTCTAATGATGTGAATATTGTTTGAAAGCTGTAGCGCGGTTGAATGTGTGCAGATGTTGTGGTGTTGGTGTTGCACAAATCACGTGTGATTCATCGTTTGATCTGCTTTGAGATATTGTTGCCAGGCATCAGATTTTTGTTTGGCAACAGGAAGATCATGATAAGGATTCATAGAGCAAAGAAAAATGCATTAGGTAAATGTCTGTACCTTTGAATTTGTTACTGTTGAGCTGACAAAAATATGAAAAATTTAAAAATCTGTGTAAATTGACTTCAAAATGGTGCTCAATATATTTCTATTCTCTGTCCAAATTTCGCTTATTGAATTGATAATAATTGCTAACACTTTTATAGCTTATAGTGATGTACACCCACTCACAAAAAAGGTTGTTTGCAAATTTGTTAATCATTTACAGTGGAAGGCACACGATGGTGTCATCTTAAAAGTTGATTGGAATCCAATTAATAATTTGATCCTCTCGGGTGGCGAAGACTGCAAGTACCGCATCTGGGACAGCTACGGCCGTCAGATGTACAGCAGCCATCCGCACGATTACCCGATCACGTCCGTTGCATGGGCACCGGATGGACAGGTGTTTGCCGTGGGATCCTTCAACACGCTGAGGCTTTGTGACCAGAGAGGGGTGAGTCACTTGGAATAAGATGGTATGATAATATTCAAGATGACGTAACAAAAGATAAATGTATCATTTTGAAAATTTATCGGCATCTCAATCATTTTGCCCTTAGTTGTAGGAGACGATTCTGAGAAAAGTAACACGAGAGAACTCAGTAAATGGGGTGAATGCCAGAAGGATGAAGAGAGTGAACTCCCAAATGAGATTTTATTTATTTGTGTGGTTTTCTTCTTTGCTATATCCCAATGCCATTTTCTCCTAATGATCTTGCATTAGGAATTCAATATTCTCTTCACATTAACGTTTTGAGTTTTTCGAACCCCTAATGCCTCGCCCTTGTTTTCATTTGCAGTGGTCATATGCATTAGAGAAACCAAATGTGGGTAGTATATTCAACATAGCCTGGAGTAGTGATGGGACACAGGTAGCAGGAGCCTGCGGTAATGGACATGTGATATTTGCTCATGTAGTTGAAAGGTAAGCAGAATTACAATTAATGCAGTACCTGTTTTTGCAGTGCTTACTTTTATGTGTACAGTTGTAGAGACGTAAAATTGTTGCTCACTTTGTAGTCTGCTTGTAAGTACACATAATATATATTATAGTATTTCTAGCAGAGAGTGAGTTTTGTTTTCATATCCTTCCTGCAGCAATTTTTAAAATATTTTTATATTTTTACACAGAGAACTACTCATGTGTACCCTGCAATGTTACATGATTTCTTTTCACAAATTATAGTTCTATTTTCTCTCAGGCTCTATGTGTATGTAAGTAATTGTTTTCATCAATTTGTGATATGTTGATCTCCCTTTTCACATCAATAATTTTTGTTATATTTCCTGGTACCAATGTTTTGTTTCCATGAGCCAAAGCAGTTTGTTGACGACATTGCATTCCAAAAACCCTTTACTCGACAGAGAGTGAAGCCTTTGTCGAAAACGAAGGACCCTAATGAGTTTACTCTTGTCGATCTCTAAGTAATGGGGACAACCAAGATTCTTTGTACTTGGTGCTCTCATATATAGAAGAATTACCACATAAATTGCATAATTAATTGTATCTGGGGAAAAGCAAAGCAAGGAGCGTGATGCATGTATGCATTTATCGCATATTCTGTCCATGTAGTACTATCCTGTTTAATCACATACCCTTCGGTTATTTCTCTCTACCCTCCAGGAGGATGGAATGGAGGAATTTTGAAATCGTCGTCGTCTCGGGGAAGACGGTCGAAGTGCGGAACGTGCTCGATGACTCCAAGGAAAAGTTAGAGTTCCGCGATCGCATCATCAAGACGTCGCTCTCCTTCGAATACCTGATTGTAGCTACATCGTCTCAGTGTTATGTTTACAGGTAGCTAATATATATGCAGTTGATATGTATCGTGAACATTAAAGGAAGGATACATCTCAGTGGAATTGATTGTTTTTTTTTTTTAATTTTTTTCTATTTTAAATTCATTCAGCTATTCATGCTCCCAGTTCTTTCTCTCCTCATCCTTTTCTTCTCTGCTGACTTATTGTCTTGTTCCCTCCTGTTTTGCACTTTCCTGTCTCAGTTTTCCTCTGAATAAGATTCTTACTGAGATCAAAATCTTACTATCACAAACTATTAAACATATTACTCGTAATCATCTGTTTTTTCCCCTAAAGTCTTAGCATTGTCACATTGAAAATCACATCCTGATATCTTGTCTACTCTTTAATATGAAAGTATGAAGTTGGTGAAAGGTTCATCTGTAAAGTTAATTTTGTTTATAAAGTTTATTGCCCGTTATTACATTTTGTGGACAAATCGAAGAAGCGTAGTTGTGAGAAAATCCTACATTAGCCTTTGTGCGCAGTTTCCCTCCGGATGATGTACTGCTTGCATGTACCTTAAATGCTGATATGTCAGGTTCTCAATGATAACTGTACTTGAGATGTAAATATCACTTGGTAGTAGAAATTTCCTTGAAATGCTGTTATCAATCAGATCGCGATGTCATTTGGTACCCTGGCTCCCTCTTACTTTAACCTTGGCACATGTATTTGTCAATTCCTATTAACTGATATGCGATGAAGTGATGGCTAGGTCATGTTGGATCAGATACTGCAGTGTTGGTGTTCTATGTGGCCTGTCAGGAGGAATCAGTATAGAATACCTAATATCATCAAACTGCTACTTCACCATTCACATGTACATGCAGATTGCTATTGTCCTGCAATATCGAGATGATGTTATATGTATAAGGAACTGCCCTGATTATAAATTCATTTTATTATTTCTGGAAGGAAAAAGATCAGAGTTATGTTGTTATGCACAAAGATTGAGACACATACAATGTTAAGTATGGACTAAGCTTACAAGAATTGTTGTTTTCTCACCTGTATTACATAATTCCTTCATTCTGTTTTCATCCCAGCTCTGCAAATAGGTCAAATTGTCTTAAGACATTTGTGCATCAAATACATTTGTGATTTTACATGCATTGATCCTTTAAAAGCGGGTGTGAATTATTTCCATTGTTTTATGATAGACTTCAAATATGTATATAATTCTTCTCCTTTTTCTTCTCAGTGCCAAAAATTGGAATACACCAATGATCTTTGACCTCAAGGATGGCACGGTGACACTAATTGTTCAAGCAGAGAGGTAGGGGACTGTTATGTGTCATGAATTGTTGAGACTGTTTGCATGAATTAAAGGCAAATGGCCCAATAACCTTCGTTATTTGCACCGATGAAACCCTAGCCCTAAATGTGACCCTAATAACATTTTCTGATTGGCTAGTTTGTTCCAATAATTTGTTTCATTTGCACTAATTTGTTCAGGCAAGTAGCTGTGAATCATCATTAAAATTTCAAAATATTGGTTGCAAGTGATATTGTGCTGTTGGAATCATCAATTGTCATATTGTTCTCCAAAAAATGGTCTTACAGAACAACACCGTTAGGCTGGCATCACTTCAAATATTTCAACCCAGACTGGGTGAGGAGGTTGCCACTTTTAAGTTATTCACATTTTGTAGATCCTCCCTTACAGGCCTCATAATGTCATACAGTGTTTACATTAGACATTGATTTCTTACTTGGACAACTTTCACCAAGTTTGGTACTTTCGGACAACCTGATTTGTCTTGCTTTCGCTATCATTGAAATAAAGAGCTCTTCATTGAGAACATTGTATTATCATTTCTATTGACTCTCATTTCTTGCAGACATTTTGGAATTGTTGACAGCGGTGGATTACATCTCTATACGTATGAGGTAGGTGTCATTTTATACCATTGAGAAATTTGTCAGAAAGGTTACAGCTCATTTACCAGTGTGAAGTTGTCTGACTTGGCTACTGTTGTCATGGAAACAGAACTTCCTTCTTTACTCAAAACTTTTGGAATTTGCAAAGTGGCTCAAACCTTCCAAGAATATCATTGTCACAATTGGCTAACTTGAGAATAGTTTGTTTCTGTTCTTCCCCCCCTCCTTAATACATTTCTTTGACTGATTCTTGTTGTGATAGTGCTATTCATGTCTGACATGTGCTTTGTGATATCTTGTTAGTAGCAGTTTTCAGACTTCTTCAAAATGAACACTTTCTCAGAATCTTTCTGGTCGCAAAGCTGATAAAAGTCAAACCATTACTTGTGGAGTAAAAATACAAAGAGGATTTGAAACCATCAGTAACATAATACAAGTAATCTGATGAACCAACTGTACATAAATCTGGAATTTGATGTGGAATTTTTTATCCTTTATGTATTCATTGTAAATGAAAATTTTTTCAAAGTTATTTAAAATTGCTTTATTGCTTCATCTCATGTTCATTATTAGGGAAGGCTGGTTTCATCTCCAAAATATGTTGGGATGCGACCAGATACTCTGAGCACCTTGACTCTATCCATCAGTAATGACACTGTGGCTATTAGAGATAAGGCTGATGAGAAACTCGTCCATCTGTTTGATTCCAACACCGGCAAAGCTCTGGAAAGTAAACCTCTGGCTCATAAGGTGAGTGGGTTGCTTACCTACGGCAATTTATTTTGACTCTTTGAATTTTCATTGGAAATGACTCCCTACCACCTCTTTTTAACTTGCTTGATGTTTTACCTCATCATTTTATGTGCTTTTCAGATTTTTACCAAGTTGTACTCATCCTTATTTTCAAGTGTGTGTCTTGAAATGAATGAAAAGTTCATTGGATCATAGAGTTTTAGCTTTTGGTGAGATTGGATTTTGGTCTCCAAGAATATTTCGGACAATCTTAACAAATGGTGTAAATACAGCCTATATCATTGTGTTTTCTTCTTCATCTTCTAGATGGAGGTCATTGAGGTTCACCTTGATCAATGCGGCCCACCAGCGGAGAGAAGGCTGGCTATCATCGACAAAAACAGAGACCTTTATTTGTCGACTGTGAGGAACTTTGGGAAGCCTGCTAAAATTGTGAAATTGGGTAAGTGTGTTGAACTTGTTAATCATGTTGGCTGTAACAGTAAATTGATTTCTCAGTCTTTTCTAAACACTCCCATTTCTGTTGAAAATCATCAAATTTACCCTTTTTGAGTAACCATCTTTTCAGGTATTTGAAATTTGAAAGCAATGTCAGTGGCATTATTTATCACGGTTAGTTGACTTAGCACACAAGGTATATGTGCAAGTAATTTCATCTAGTGGGTGATGTATGCTTGTCTGTAATGTAGTATTACTTATCAACCCATGCATTGTCTTTTACATTGATTAAAATACGTAAGTAGTTTTCATGTACCAGCCATTTCACAGCTTCCGTCCATAGATGAAAACTTCAAAAACGGTTAATGCTTCAAGACATTCCTTGGATGCAAACACATTTTCTAATGTTTACTACCAACTTCATTCAGATGTATTTCATTTTTTTGCAGGAAGACATAATCTTATGTACAAACCTGGTTGTGTCACCATTTTTGTTTGATTGTTTGAAGTTGTTTAAATTATTAACATCCAATTTATTCTGTTTGTGCAAATGAGTTAATGTGATGTTGACAATTATTTACTATCTATGCATTTTATTGACCACCTTTCTATGTTGTTTGGATATGTGCTATTCAATAAATATTCCCTTTGTTCAGTGTTACTGGTCTAATGGATAGAAAGAGATCTTTTAATCATATACATTCCAGTAACACCATTTATGCTCTGAGTAAGGTAAGTGCTTCACCGGGATCTTTCGGCTCTTCCATAGCCTACATGTGTAATACTGTATGGGTTGATACATTCATTTGAAGGTACAATGATTTATAGCCTAGCCTGGAATGATCAGACTAATATGCTAGCAGCTCTACAGGATGGCAAGCTAACAGTCTGGTACTATCCTAACGCTGTCTACGTCGATAAGGAACTCCTCTCCTCCACGGTCTCCACCAAGGACACCAGGTGAGCCAGTCTGCCATAGTAACAGTTGTCATAGAATCCGTAGTAAAAGTTGTTATATGCAGTCCACGGTTACAGCTGTCATGCTTTCTATGACAAGAGCAATCATGTAGTCCATAGCAACGGTCGTTATGCATTCCATATATTCATTTGTTATACATTCTATAGCTGTAGTTGTCATGCTGGTCCATGGTAACAGTTGTGTTCCTTAAAATCCATAGCAGTACTCGTTATGGATTTTCACTTCTCAGTAGGACAGTTGATTTTGAATTAGGGGTATATTGATATATATTTCTTATTCTTCAATGGTTTTCACTTGTTGATTACCAAGTGCCATTCATTCTGCATGACTTGGGGGTGAAATGCAATGTTCTGTGTGGTTTTTAAGTATTATTCCATTTTATTTAGAAATTAGTGTGATAGCTGAACAGTGAGAACTGCTAATTACATTTTAATCAAGCTATCAGAAAGATGTTATGGCCCGTAGAAATAATGTTCAAGATAGCATATTCTCTGATATATCTTTTGTAAATCTGAAACCTGGTTTGATTGAGATTTCTAAATCTTGTATGCTTTGCATAGCACAAAATGTTGTTTCCTTCACACATACTCACCTGCTCTTATCTGCTACATTGTTGCCTCTTTCAGTGAGTTCGGTAACAGCCCTCAAATAGTTAATTTCATCGGAAATCACATCACCATTCGTAGGGCAGATGGGGCGCTGGTCAGCACCGGTGTCTCTGCATACCCTGTCTTACTCTACGAACTGGTGAACAGCAGCAGGTGGGACGATGCTGTGCGGTTATGTAGGTTTGTCAAGGTGAGCTATTCTCTTGCACAGTATACTGGTAGTAAAGAATGTACCGATTCAAAAGAACATCCCATGTGATTTACAATTTTAACTGCACACAATCTAATAACACATGTTATGCTCCAAGTGAGGTAAGTACTTCACTAGGATCTTTCAGCTCTGCCATGGTAACAGAGACAATTTGCTACATTGTTTTCCTTTCCTTTTTGTACCAGGATGAAGCTGTTTGGGGTTGTCTAGCTGCTATGGCTTCCTATGCCAAAGAGCTAAATACTGCTGAGATTGCTTATGCTGCCGTTAATATGGTGAGTAAAGTATACCATGTGCTTAAAATCCCATGATCATTGTGAGAGGGTTTAATTTCTTAAAAGTTTCATCCAAGAAATCAGTGCATTAAAGCTTGATAAATTCACTTCTCAAATGTGTTCATATTTATTTCATTGTAGGTGTTGGATATGATAATTTGGGATTTGTTACTGTTAGTTTTATTTTGTTGTCCTTATTATGTTGTCTGTGGTCTACATTTTATGTCATTTAAAGCTATCTGCAGTATGGGGGACGGTGGTCTCCATAAGAGCTTTCAGGGGACAGCCCAGCCCCGAGTGAAAGTTATCACCCCATGAAAAAGCATTTTCCAAAAATTGACCTCCCCCACTCACAGACACTTCACTCTGCCAAAAATGGTTGATAACAGGATACTACCATCATAAATGGAGCAAGAAATTGTCTCTAAGTGGCATCATTTAGCATCTAAGTCATCAACAATTCTGGAGGTGAGGGGGACACTGTCTGAGGATATTTCTTCTTTATAATGAAACTACATCTAGTGAGACTTAATAAGTTGACATGAAATATTACATATAGAGGCAATCGGTAAGGGCAGTCAGCTATGGTTGTTTTGATTTTTGACATCAGTACACATCTTGTTACATAGTTAGTAAAGATGCTGCTAGCTGATATTAGCTAAAAAGTTGAATTATAAATGATAAATACATTCTAGATGCCTGCTGTGCTTTTTGTATTGGGTTGACAAGTTTCAAAATTGTGATGAAATGATTGTTTTGTTTAATCACTCAGGTTGACAAGGTGCAATACATTCTGTACATCAAAGAGATACCCCTGAAAGAGTGCAGGGCCGCAGAGATGGCCCTCTTCTGCGGTAATTCCCAGGATGCAGAGGGAATGCTCTTACAAGCTGGATTGATATTCAGAGCCATTATGATGAACATAAGCCTCTACAACTGGGACAGGTAAAGCAAAATAAATGAAAAACATTGAAATAGCAGTTGTTGCATCTTTTTAGCAGAAAATGTCTTATTTAATGAAAGGGTGATGAATTGCTTGTACAAATATGCCTACATCAGTTGGTGGTAGACTATTAGCTGATGTCCACTTTTTTGCCATTATTTGAACAATTTTTGGGAAAGTCACCCAGGTAAGTCTGTCACTGAAATGTGTCAAACATTGATAGAACATTTCACACCATCTTTGTACGTAACATTGTGGAGATGGGCATGAGGACCCCAAAATGTGGAAGCGTTGAGCGTTGTCAAGGGAACCCTTTGAAAATGATCGTTTTTAGTTATTTGTAGATCGTAAGTTGGTAGCCAGGTCGTCAGGCATCCACCATGTTACAAACATTTTCATGTGATGGTTGTAGGTACACCTACAGTCATCACAGACTCAAATTACACTTAAAAAGACCACAGGATCATTACAGCGATAAAATGACAGAAAATCATCCCATTTTTCCATTAAAGGGCATAAGAAAGGACGTTAGAATTTATGGAAATCCCTACAATTCTCAGCGACTCCCTATGAAGATTGGGTGAAAGATACAGTTCGTATGAACTGAGAGATTTGCTCAAAGACATTGTTCGTATGATTGTACATAAATAACCTAAGTATTTGGTTAAACACTGAGTGTGGTGCAGTGTCCTATAGTGTGGCAGTGAGGGCTTGATTTTGACTGCTTTGTGTCACAGAAGATCAGAACATGATTTTGTTGTTACATTATAGTCAACAGCAGTAAAGAATAACATTCAAATGCCATTTCCCTTGTTTGATAGGGCTCTAGAGTTGGCTGTAAAGCACAAGACCCACGTGGACACAGTGCTCGGATATCGACAGAATTTCTTAAATAGTTTCAACAAAGTAGAGACCAATAAAAGATTTTTGCAGTTTGCTCAAGGGGTGAGTTGGTTGGTGTCTCTTCTTGCTTTGTTTCAGTGCTCTGTGTTTGTTTTTGTCATAGGAAAAATTAGTGTGTTGTTGTGAGTCTTCACAGAATAGTTTTTTACATTTGGTTACAGATATTGTTTCAAACTGTCATCTTCATATTATTCCAGTATGTCTTCTTTGTCCATAGCAATATTTTTTTCCAAATGGAGATTTTGTGTATGCGAATGCCTTATTGATGATTTTGATCTAATGTGAAACAGCTAGATTTACTGATGATCAAAAGTTACAGTACACCTGGTAGGCACATTATCTTTATGTAGCATCAAAATGATAGGCATTGTATTTATTTTAGGCATGGTCAGCAGAGGAACAGATAATCTGGTCTTCTCTTTTTCTTCCCCATTGTCTCATCCTTTCAATTATCTTACCCTCATCTCTGTCTCTCATATTGATTCTTCATCATTGTGTCACTTCTTTTCCATATATTTTTTTCATGCAGGTGGAAGTTAACTGGGAGCAAATACAAGCAAAGATTGAATCAGAATACCAAAAGGAAAAAGAGAGACCCAATGCCAAATCATATGGCAAATAAAACAACATAATGTAACAAGTAACTTGACATCTCTTGCAGATGTTAATATAGCCACCACCATCACTGTGTTCCATCTTGTCTGAAACCTCCCTCCACTACCGCCTACAGTATGGCACCCCTTGGTGACCAACTGGTGACACTGAGTAGGTGTCTCTGGGTTTCTAAGGCATCTCATCTGGGTTTTTGGTCTCTATGGTTTTCTGTAAATTTAGACAATTGAGATGCTGATGTCCAACTTGATGTTTGCCTACATTTATAAGATGCCATGCTATTGGTCATTGAGAGCCACATGTGATCACTGACTATAACTTTGCTGTTATGAGTGGATCACAGTCTCTGTTTGTAAAATATTTGAAAGTACCTCTGGCCATGTAGATAGAAAAAAACTTGACATTTAAAAATTTACTTTTTTAGATGCAAATATCACCTTGAAACTTACTCATTTTCTTATGTATAGTAAACATCACCTTGATGGTTTCTAAAATATTGTAATACTTTTGTGTGATGTGCTGAGATTTCTGTAAATACTGACAAAATTTAAGTCTCTGAAAGCCAAGTCCAGGCTGTCTCTATCTGTAGCAAGCTGAATCAGCTGATACATCTTGTTATCCTCCAGTCTTGGGACTGCAGTGATTGTAAAAACACAAATTAGAATTTTAAATGTCTGAGATAATTCCATATTTAACATTGTTTGTTCATTTGCACATGAACATCATGGAATGGCAAAAGCCCCACCCTTGATTTGCAAAGAAGGTATTCTGGTAGAGCTTTGTCTCAAGATTTTGGTGTTTGCCTGCCAGGTGTGTCAGATCTGTGTGCTGTGTACGGTGACATCTCTGACTAGTTAGGTGTATAGATTGGGGCTTTGTAGATGACGCATTTCAGCCGGAAGTGTGAGGAATGCTTTGATGCAACAGCCAGTTAGTGGTTAGCTTGTATGTACCGCTGAATAAAATGAAAGGTTTATTGCTGTTGGTGTAATTGAGACAGATAGTGATGCCTGCATTGTTGTAAGCTTTCTTAAGTCTCTCTAAATTGATGAGAGGCTTCCTCTCTGGTTTGACTTCAGAGTATGACATGCAGACCATGCACCCCTCCTCCTGAGCCCCTGAATCTATGCCTGTTTTATATCTTGTATGTTGGATCAGTCATTATGAACTGAAGAAAGGAAACCAAGACATGAGAGTGCATTGATCTTATCTATGTATTTGATCCCTTGAAAATGTTCAGGCCACTCTACAATGTTGTTCAGCAATGAAAATTTTAAAAGATAATAAAAAATGGAATGAGATAAAAGTTGAAGAGTTTTTGTTGTAATTATACTCACTAAGAAACAGGTATCAAGTGCAAAATACACATTTGATGTTACCTGACCGACACATCTCGTTGTGTTTCATTACTTGACCAATACGTGAAGCAAGACCATGTCATTGGTAGAAATATTTTCCAGTGGAACACTTCTCACTTTCATCATTTAATGCTATTATTTATTCAAATGTGAGTCACTAGCCTCAATGTTACATCGGTGACAGATTTCCATCTTTGCAAAGCTCTGTGGCCGCATTGCTCTTTGATGTCTAGTTGTCCGTACATGAGAACTGATTAGAGCATGTGCTGGTGAATACTATGTTTCTTACACCAGTGTTTTCCGTTTCATGTTTTAACAGTGCAATTGCTTTTTTTATGAGTCAATGTGGTTAATAAAATCAAGTTACTCCACTGCTGTCTAGCAATTCAAAGCAAACAGTCGTAGATGTCTGCATTTAACTTTCAATTGGCTCTTACAAGGATGTAGTGTACTGAACTCACACACTTGTCTTTATATGTGGGACTAAATTTGAGAGAGCCACAGTTGTGCACAATGTTTGCAATTATTCTGTAGATTTTCTTTGTATGACAATATTTTGGTATAGAAACATTAAAGGAAAACAATAGGATTATTATTTATCTCTTGTTGAATAATGGTGTAGATTTAGTGTTGGCGAAGCACTTTACAGATTACTTAGCGGAAGACATGCAAGTGACTTACTTATCTTCACATATAAAAGAAAAGATATAGCCCTGACAGTGGATGGGACTGGATTGGACAGACAGAAATATTCACAATACCTTCCCCCCTTGTCACAAAGAAAATATGACTCTGTAATTTAACAATGTAAGACCATTTGCTTAACTTGAAAGTTCTTGTGCATGGGGTGTCTTCAAGTTTACTTTTCATGCCTTTCTGAGCAACTATGTCTCAAAATTGGCAGGTGACCTTTTTAAAGTCCAGTTCACGTTTAAATCCACTTGGTAATTTACGTTATCAAGTGGCAACCTCATACCATTAACTTAGTGATACTTGAAATGATGGTATCCAATGTGTACCTGATGATGAATATTATTGGCAGTGCTTAGAATCACTACATATAACGCTTAGTTCAATCAAATGAAGTTCACAGAAACTTAACAATAAATCAAGAATTGCAATGAATTGGACAAACAACTCTCGTCTTACATAGTTTTTTTTTTTTTTAATGGANNAAAGAAATGTTACAAAGAAATGTTATAAAAGAAATGTTATGAAAAAGTTAATAAGAAATTATGATAGTTATAAAGAAATGTAATTATAAAGAAAAATAGTTACAAACAAAGTCGCATGTTTAGTGAAGCTTTTGAAAGATTTATTTTTGGTCAAATTCACCAATTCAGTGTGCTTGACCAAACTCTCTTTGCCACCTCAAATGAGTGAAAGTCTTGTTTTCAGAGCAAGGAAGTGATGATTTTTGAGGCTATACCCCTTTTGAAGTGGTGTTGACAGTTGGATACTGCAGTTAGGCATATGCACACTTCAGATTAAATGGTGGTTGTGGAAGTGGTTTGGTCATACTCATTATGGCTTCCTCTAAATTTGTTTTCCATAACTTTTCAGCTGAAATAAAACAAAAAAGAAAATTTAGAAAAAATCAAACAACATCCGTTCCGCCCATCCTATGATGGTATAGGCTAACGTAAGCAACATATGTAATGAGTTTTAA
>VJOZ01053836.1:13120-24813 GCA_009801055.1 Stichopus horrens
GAAGATGCATCATTTGTATTTTTGAAAGTTTAAATTTGTGTGAATAAATTAGTTTTGAGCTTACACATACTGTAACTAAATCCGTGTGTTAACAGTTATTTCTGGTACAGCAGTGGGACGTGCAATAGTTGTGTGGAGACAGGTAAGTGAGGAGTGAAGCAAATTTGATATTTTCTCTTTAAAATTGTCATTGCTTTTACCAGGATACATGACTCTCATATACAGAAGCTACTGACTCAGTAACATCATATGCTTGAAAGTAATGTTACAGCTCCTATATACAGTCTTTACTATGGTAGTCTGTACGCAATACCTTTGAGAGGAGAAAGTAAAAGATAACTAAACATTCAGTAAGAAACTTCCAACTAGACCAGAAGTCTACAGACTTAACCTGCCATTAATTGCCCAGACAAAACAAAGCTGTAAACTTGTGTCTTCATGTTGCCTAAAATGCTTACCATATGTTCGGCAGTTATAACGAGGAAATTAGTGCTTTGTCAAACTGTTGAGTGATAATGTCAGGTGATAAATCTTTCCTGGGTCAGTTATTGCTCGACAGGTGATAAAAGTGATAATTTTATGTTCAAACTCATTACTTCTGCCAGTGTTACTTCTTGACATACTGTATGAACAAAGGTAACTACACAGTGTTAAATCATGATGTTAAAGGGAAATAGGGCATTTAGAATATACCAACACGTTATACAAAGAAAAATAGCTTAATCATTGTTAAACCATTCAGTCTCACCAATAAACATCTGCCAAAGCTTCATCTCCTCAAAACATCAGGCATGTGACACATAACGGAAGATACATCACTTGAATTTGGAAAAGTTTGGGTGAACAAGTTATTGTTGAGCAACAAATCACTGAATTTCTATCTATGAGAAACTTATTTCTTGAAAAGAAGGCTTTTGTCATCTCTTATTGTGAATTATCTATCATTCTATGTCCACAAACATTGGTGTTAAACAGATGGTTGTTTTCTGTCAAACAAAGGCCTTATTTCCCTTTAAGCCCTTTTTTGTCATGTCCCTTGTGTTACCTTTTTACTCTAGTATTGTGAATGTCCAGGGAGATGACATTTTCATGAAGTAGTCCCACTCAAGAGAGTGGGACATGGCACCCTAAAATGTCTTTTTTTTTGTCCTCTCCCACCTTAGAACTTTGGGGGTGAAAAAAAAAATGATCAAAGTTTTATCACATGTGCCAGTGGGACTGGACCCAGTCTTTTTAATTTTGCCACCCTCCCCTACCTCAAGGACCTCACCTGGCTATGAGCCTATTCAGTACAATACCATATATATATTCAACTGTTGCATCACATGCATTGTTAACATTACATCAAGATGGAGCATTAATTACTTAGTTGATTAATTGAACTCACATACATCAATGCAGACCTTGATGCCACCAATCTGAAACTGAGAATTACTGTAATCAATGATTGTCTGATGGAACCAAAACAAGTTGACACATTAACAAGATAAGTACCCACTTTATGTCACTTGAGGAATTAACTGAGACTGTAAAACATTGAAGGTTAAAATGTCCAATTAATGTGAAACAATGAACCTTTGTCTATTTTGCATCCTTCTGGCTCAAACTGAATAATTTGATAACATCAAAGAGCCTATCTATGTACAGTAGATGTGGAATATTGAAAGAGAATAGTGATAAACTGTGCCAACTGTTGGTTTGCTTTGGTGCAGAAGGTCAAGTGCTGCTAATTGTGTTGAATGGAGCTCAAAATAATCCTAAAGAATTTTCCGAGAAAAAGTTCTCATACTGTCAACAAAAGCCTTTCAATAAGATTATGCAGAGTCACCAGTTGCATGCAGGCACAAATTTACTGATCATGAATGTCCCATGGGAGAAAGCAGACTGAGAGGAAACACTTGTAAAGGAAAGTTCAAGTGCAGTCCCACATTTTCACGGAAATGCGGTATTTACTGTAGTCATTACAATATCTTGAAACTCCCTTATAACCACAACCACTTGAGTATGTCTTCCTTGCCCCACAGCCAACCAAATGATAAGGTTGCAAATTTAGCATCAAAAGAGAAAACCCATCAGCCATCAGCCACTCATTTTAAGGGACTGTGCAGAAAGTGAAGTTGTGCAAATGTTTCATTCTTATATTTTTTTCATAACCCTCAACTTTAAACATTTCATCAATGTTGTGAGTTTTCTCTGACATTTCTTCGAATAACTTAGACTGAACAAACTGGATCAACTGCACTAACTGACAGGTATGGTCGTCGATTTGTGTCATAACCTAGGTTACACTGGGGACAAATGGGAAATAATTATTTAACGCTAGTTCCTACACGGCTATTAAAAACTTCCTGCTATAAAGGTCCACTTGTCTCCATGAATATATATAAAAGCCATGTTTGATTTACTCACTTAATGGTACACTTGCCGGGCTAGTCAAGGAACGCTGCACATGTTGCCTACCTTTACTGTCACCATATTCAAGATGCGTCCTCTCCAACAGACAGTATACAAGTGTATTATACTGATCCTGAAGGATTTTTGGCAGAGCCATCCCACCCACGACAATCCTCACTGGACCACATTGTTCAAAATAAAACTGTCGACTCATCTCCAACTTCACTAATGTCCATCTTCCTGCAGTGCACTTTATGATGGGAATTATTTACTGTTCTATATCTTCTAGCCAAACTTTGCCAATGATATTTAACCCCATTGCAACCCACCCCCACCCTCCAAAAAAAAAGCCAATTTTGCCACACATTCAACAGACTGAAAGACCTCTGAAACTGCATGATGTGTTATACATCCCTTCCAATTGGCCTAAATTCACAAAGTTCTCGAAAAAAGTTGGCAGGGTGTCAAACACAACAACGAACACTGTAAAAGTTGCTGATGTATTTCTATCAACAGCCAAAAATATTGAGAGGAAATTGTTATTCCATATGTCTTTTCGTTCACCCCACAGGACCTTTTGGATGACTATCTTTGAGATGTTCGTTTAGCAGTGCATTGAAGTTGTATTGTAGTTACTAGTTGCCTACAAAAACACAGAGCAACGTTAAGACACATGATGTATGCAGTAGTAGGTCTACTACCCTTGCAATGCTCAGAACGAATGTTTAAGAGGGTGCATGCTTGACCTGCAGCTGAATGCAACGTCATCCTTGAATGCACTCACAACAAGATTGCTGGCGTGAATCACGATCTTTTGTGACTTGGTTTATTCCACACATCCCCATCACCCCTCAAAGACCATACAGTGCATTTGTAGAGCCCCATGAGGGTCACACACATGTAGTCACCACCTACGCAGACTCCAAAATGTCCATTTTATCTGCAGGTGTGTCATATCATCACTGACAGGAATGAAACTGCGCATGTTAGCTACTGCACATGTGTATAACACACATGTGATACACCATGTCCTGCATACACTTAGTTCAATGTTGTTTCAACGGTTCAACCTCATTATCTCCCCATCTCCAAATCGGCATAAAAATGTCCATCGATTTGATTCCCAAGTGTGTTATAAAACTTGATCATTATACAAATTCTAAAACTGTGTTTGGAAATCTAAGTCCAATTTGTCAGAAAGATATGGATTCAATATTATTGATATAATTCATCACAAAAAGACTGTGTGGTTAAAGGATAACATCATCTTGTACAATAGTAAGTAGAAGGGGTCACCTGTAATCTATGCTACATTTGCAAATCTTTTTCATATATATCACAATCATAAATATGTAAAAGTTCTTGAGTGCATCATTCCACACTATGTTCTGAAAACTTAACCAGAGACTTCCGCAGCGTAATTACACCGTAAGACCTACATGTACACTGTACCTCTATGCATGCTACTGTATATGGAAGACTGGAGTGACCATTTAATATTCCAGGATATGGTAGGTACAGTATGTGAACTTTAATTCTATGAAAGGATATGATTAAAGTGAAGATATGGGGCAAGCAATAAACACAAACTTGCAAGACTCATCCATCCATCCACTTATTTTTTAATATGAACACAATCCCTACCCTGACAAGCTATTGAGATACCCTGTCAGTCATTCGAGTCCTCGGGGCAGGATTTATTCCTTTCAGGTTGCGCTAATGCTTCATTTTAATGAGGTGTGTTTTTTATCTCCTCTTGCCTACCGCATTCAAAGACACAAATGATCGCAGTGTAGTCAGGCTTGTGACCTTTGAACTTAACAGTAATAGTCTCCATCTCAACTCCCAAGTCAACCCATTCTGATCTTTTCACGATCATGTGCACTTGCATTGATGTGAAAATGCAGTATAAGTATGCATGTTTGTATCAAAATTGTAACTGACAACGAAAGAGAACTTTGAAGGGATATCCTTACATATATAGATTGAAGAATAAGATGTCATTGTTAAAAAAGAGAGTTATATCAAATGACATATTGCATACTTAAAGAAACTTAGACAAATGATTTTAATGTTTAAGGGAATTACGGCTCACTGAAGTCTGATGTTTTAGTTAGCTGACCACATAGCATACAGTACGGAAATATCAAGCATTTCTTTTCACAAAGTTGGCTGCAGATACATGGAAACTTCAACTTTTGTGACTACTTTCCACATACTGTAGACCAGTCTGCCAGCACTATATGTAGATAGTCAGACTAATTCGACTGCAGTCTCATGTCATCTTTGCCCTCAGAGACCAGTGTCTCCCTCCTCCCCCCACGCCTCCCTGACCATCCATCCCTTACCATCCTCAGCCCAAACCTTGGCTCTTGCTCCTAGAAGCACCAAATAAAACTGTTCTTTGTTCTAAAATCAATGAGGGTTACAGGGATATTGCCATATACAGCATATGCTGATCATACCATGGACTATGTGTGTTTCTTTCTGTCCCATAAAATCACAGCAACGATTTATAACAACAGAGCAAGAGACGCATATATTTGACTGATATTGCCTGAGTCCTCAGATTCCATTGAAAGTTACTGAATATAGGCCTAAGTAGGTTGATCAAGTACTGTAATGAAAAGAGTTGAAACTAATTTAATACGAATGGAAAGGAAACTCCGAATGATTTTCATTTTCACCGAGTCAATGTCACTGGGTAACAGAAACAGCGTTGATCAACGACGACGACAGGCCCTGTGTCAAAGTAATTTTCTATCAAGTCAAACTTGAATTGACACCCTTTTTATTAATATTCACTAAGTATCACACTCATTGACAAATGCATGGAAGAGCTTTTAAATTACATCTATTGTATAGATCTATACATGAGAGAATAACGGTTTGAATTTAACTGCATACATGTGTGTATGCAACTGGTTTGGTCAATTTGTAACCGATACCTTGGCCTCGATCAGGTTACAGCTTGAAAATAGCTTACATCTCCAACCTATTGGAACTAAATCATGACAGGAATATTAATGCAACTCAACAAGTGGGGAAATGAGTTCATCTAATTGCGAGTTTAATCAAAAGGAAAACTGAAGAGTATGGGAGCCTGTCCTTTGTTTATTTTCCTTCTCTTTCATTGAACATCCCACCTTGCTATGCACTCCCTAAAAAGTGAATAGTCTGTACTTAACACAGTAAATGCCAACTGATATTATAAACCAGAGACTACTGAATGTATGCAGTTTGGGTGCACTACAGTTGACAAATTTACAAACACTGAGAAGATAAAAAGAAATAACAAATAAAGCTTTCACAATTCTAAATACTCACAAACTAAGGAGAAAGTTGTTCCACCACCGAAAATTGCAATTGTGGAGTAGAGGTGCTGTTTAAGCAGACGATATGGTGGTGCACCAAGCATGTACGGTTCCAACAAAAAGATGTATCAGACACTGTTATTCAGCGACAAACAAAACGGATCTGTATACTCCAATTCTTGATCAATCGGTGATTCACCGCTGGTTTTTCCCCTGTAGGTACCCTAGTTTAACAGGGCAGTTTTTTTATCCCCAACTATTTTGTTTGAGTTTACACAGCCCTTTGTTCCGAGATTTGTGTATATTTTTAAAGTTGCCTCTCCTTGCTGCTAATGATCTATTTACTCAATCTTGAACAAACAGATCGGGCAAACCATGAGTGGTATAGCAGACAGGACTCTGTCATCTAAACGACGAACCTAATTTACACTGACTCACCAGATTCTTGGCCAGGTTAAGTCCTAAGCTCTCTCCGGGTTTTGATAAGGTCATTTGGTTGGTAAATTGTTTTCTGTTTCCCCCTAACGCTGTTATCACGGCATTTGTAAATATTACTGGGTAACTCCAGGAAAAGTACCTCTGTTATTATTGCCAAGTAGTGTGTGCCAATTCCAATATAAATAGTAGTCAGAAAACAGAAAAAAAAAAAGAGCACAAAATCATGAAAGGACTGAAGGTGCCAAAAGGAAGCATATATAGCACTTCCTTCCTAAGTTGAACTTATGGCAATTGAAAAAGGATTTAATCGTTTTTCGGTGAAGGACGAGAATTGAAATAAATACAAGTGAACTGTTGTCAAACAAGTCTTTACGAGAGACACCTGCCACCCACAATCTTGCACTTTTCAAACTGAATTGATCTCCTTTTTTTTATATTTTCCTTCCCTTGGTTTCAGGTTTGACAATACAGAGTACAAAAGAAAGACCATAAATGTAAACAGCAAATATTCAATAAATCTAGAAATCAACCTGAAGGGGTAGACTTGGGGTACCCTGTGCAAGAGATAACTCACTGCGGTAGAAATTACATCATACTGTAGGCAGGGAGTTGCTATTTCTCAAATAGCAACTCCCTGCTGTAGGTAACAATTCTTAAATGAACTGAGGACTGAGCTTTGCTATGGATCAATCGCGACCCTTTTCCGCCAACCTACACCAATGGAGCATGACAAGTATTTACTGCAATGTATGTGCAGTAGTGCAGGCTTGCACTCTGAGCAATGATAATCACCATCTCGTACATACAGCTAGTACTACAGTATGCAAATTACAGTGTCAAATATAACAGTAGCTAAGAACCAGTTGACTCGACCAGTATGTACAGTGCAACAGCATTATCATAACGTGAAATTCTTAGTGAGCCAATAAAATCACCTCCGTACCAGTAAATATTGACGGTCTCAATGAGAATATATTATGCAGGTATCATAATTTCCAGGGAAGAGTACCTGCACGATATGAAGACTGCTGTGGATATATGACAGAGCTAGGAAAGTCAATATGACACTGGGGTATCGACGTAGTAATTAACACATATTGGGCATGCAGCACTCACTTTTACTCACTAGACATACGAAAAGTGTTAAAGCTTTTTGTCAAATATTTACCTTCACATAAAGTCAGCATTAGCTAGCTACTGCAACTTTCAACATGTAGTGCTGTATACACTGACAGACAGTAGTGTCTTCTGATAACCTGTAGCTGATGGTGTCTGCATTTTGAAACATGACTGTTTGCTTCAAGCATGGTACTGAGATTAAAGATGGTGCCAATAATGAAGTGCAAGGTTATCATTATTCTTGGTGTGGTAAATGGGAGTGCATTTGTTGAGCTGAGACAGGTAAGGGAGACATGACCTAAGTTATGGTATCCACAACTTGACATCCACTGAAATGACCTACAGAAGTAGCTTTGATTTAACATCCAAAAGCAATTCTTGTGCTCAAATGTTGCGAACCAGAGCCTCACATAATCTCCATTCATACTGACAAGCTGGTTTCATTTCAATTTATACCCACAGGACAACTTTTCACAATTAATATGTCCCAGCCACTCAGTCAATAATGACATTTGACCAGCATCAAATCGCA
This sequence comes from Stichopus horrens, assembly GCA_009801055.1. Lineage (NCBI taxonomy): Eukaryota > Metazoa > Echinodermata > Holothuroidea > Aspidochirotida > Stichopodidae > Stichopus > Stichopus horrens. The sequence continues at coordinate 20,918 of VJOZ01053836.1, forward strand.
ACACTACCTGAAAACTGAGACGACTTGTTTACGATCTTGCAAATGCACAGTACTCAGCAAATACCGTAGCCAATACTGAATGTGCACGTGTCCTGTATGTACTACATTGCGAATATTGACAATGTACTGTACATGCATTTAATCGTATGTAATTATGCAAATTAAGGTCTGAAATATATCTCTTATTACTGCAAGCTTTCACCAGATCAGTTTACGTATACAGGAATTTTCTGCAGCTATGGTAGCCAATGAGATCACAGAGCCACAACCAAACATCAAGAGTTACCCAACTGTTTTTTATACTAATGAAGCATCTTCGAAATAATTGGATACAAACCAGGGTTAGTGATTTTCTTCCTTTCAGTTTTTTTTTTAAATAATGGTTTAAATTAACTTAAATCAGTGATTATGATGGAGCTAAGTTATTCAAATAAATAAATCACTTCATATCATGATGTTTTCAATTGAAATCTTGATTTTAATCCACTTCATTTAAATAACATTTCCCTGATGTCAACTCTATCACAACACTTTGTGACTTTCTACTCATCAGGATCACTCACAAAAGGAATGCATCTCATTACAGACTTCCTTAATTAAAACAATTTATTGGCCACTTATGTAGCTTGGTCAAAAGATAGAGCTGTGTCCTAAAGCTGCATATGCTGCCTGCAGACAGATTTTCACATTTCACTCAGTAGACAGAGCATAATAAGCTCAGTGCTGTAAGAACTTTATTTTTCATGATTTTGTCAGTATGAAATAACTTGTTTAATCTTCACAAGGACGACAAAGGGATGAATAAAATTCAATAGACCCTTTGTCAATCAGGTCACAGTCAAAAGTTTGTCCTGTACAGATGCTTAGTTCTAAAATTGAAAGTTAGTCCAGACCACACTTCATGGTCTCATTATTGAAATATGGGGAAAGTAAGAAACAACAGACTAATGCAGTCTTTCAGTCATCATACAATAACAGACACATGTGGCATAAATGTAGATCTTGCTTTTCCATTAAATATTGTAACTTTCAGGCAACAAACCATCCAGCTGGCTTTGAAATTACTACCTCTCGGTAATGATCACCCATTTTCTTCAATGGTATGCTTACTACAGTGCCATTCCCACTTACCCATATTACAAACTTGTACTTTCACTGATTCCAGAAGTGCATCAAATTTCAATCCACGTGCTCGACGGGTCTATGACATGGGTAACGCAGTAACAGAAAATTGAAACCCTGAAAAAAGTTTGGCCATGTTACATGTAAACTTTGGGTGGAGTGACATGCAGTGGTTGTTCTGTAGCTACTGCAAGTGTCATACACTACTGTACTTTACTTAAAGACCAAGTGACAAGCTGCTAAAAAAGACTTAATTTCATTCAGAATTTGCAGAGTGAAGTCCCAGCTGCGAGACACTCTGTTGGAATTGTGTGTCTCTCTATTACCTTTTGTGACATGGCTTTTCAAAGTATGACGAAAATGCAAAACAGATGATGCAGGGTGTTGCACAATGTCAGTATTTCTTTTGTTAGACCTTTGTGCTGTGAATACCGGCAAGGATTTTCCTGGTACCACCCAACCCTAATCCACAACAGCATTTACCTTGGAGCCTGCTTTACTGTAGGTCAGAAAGTCAGACTCCGGTAGCTGTCCTCAAAAGTCGATAGGGCACCAAGGTGCCTAAAAATGAGACTTCCACTAGGTTACGATTTATGAGTTCGTTTTGAAGTCATAACTGTGCAACATAACATCATGTACCTTACTTACAGGCAAGAAAAGCCCCAAAACTCATTGGTTTGGGAATTCAATGGCGACATACTCAAATAACATAACCTGTGCATTACCGTATTGACCATGGTCTAGCATCTGGCAATTTTGTGTGTGTGTGAGTGTATGTGTGTTAGTGTATCTATCTGGTCACTGTCCCTCTGTAATTCCCTGGCTAGACCATGGTCAATACTGTAATGCAAGGGTTATGTGAGGTGTACGAGTACTGTATGCGTTGTGAATTGAAGTTATTCTACTTAGATAAATACATTGATGCATTGGAGGCAAACTATGGCTCTGGGTAGATATTTTTCAAGGCCGTGCGACATAAAAATGACACTTTGGATCACTGGGTGCATTAAGCATTGAAAATGTTGCAAAAAGCCACAAATTCCACCCAAATCCGTCAAAGATTGACAAATTTACAGGCAAATGAGTGTCGCACAGCTGTATCATGAATAAACAATTGCTAAGTATGCAAATTTGTGATACACAAGAGATGGACTCCCATGATTTGTCTTATATGTTAATCCTTTGTTTATTTAACTTTTATTCCAAGGACATTTGAGAATTTTATATGTCCAGAGGATTTTATTTTGGAAGCACATATTTTTTTCTTCAAAAATATCAATATCACTAAACAGTGTGAAACTCAGTAATTACGTAATGTTCGAAGAGGCAAGATATACAGGGTTAAGAATCTTGAGAAAAACTGACACTGCAACACTCCACACCTGTTTTGCATTTTTTTCAAACTTTGAAAAATCACATCTCAAAAACGGTCATAGATAGACAAAATTTCAATGGATTTTCACTAAGGATTTTACTTTGCAACGTTTGCATCAAGGGTACTCTTTTCTAGAAGCATGCAACACAACCTTAAAGCTGAGTTCAGACATTGTCAGTCATGGTAGTGGATGTAAACACTAATTCAAATACATCACTTCCTTTTGTAAGAGGAGTTTTAAGCATGGCTGCATTGACTGCACACACCACTGTGACTGCATTGACTGTACTGTACATACCAATGTGACTACACCAACTGTACATACCAATGTGACTACCAATATGATAGCACTATAACTACATATACCGATGTGACAATTACTGACAGTACATACCAATGTGACTGCATTGACATAACATACTAATGTGACTTACGCTGATTGCACATGCCAATGTGACTGCATTTATTGCTCATATATCGATGTGACAGCAATGACAGCTAGCACATACCTACAGCAAGTTACGGAGCTGACGTTCTACACCCACCTACATGTGACTGGGCTGACTGTACAGTACAAGCCAATGTGACTGCATTGACTACACACACCCTTATGACAGCATGGTACTGTAACAATGATGTGAATGCACAACATACTGTAGAGCTATGTACACAATATGGTGAATCTCACAGTTCACACTGCATGTAGGCTACAGTAGGTAAGAGATCCTGTCAGTCACTGTAACAGAAATACCAAAGAGTAATTCTTTCCCAGCTGGGGGTCACACCAGGCCTGTCGAGGCCAATATCCTAACTGTGTTGGATGTGGTAGATTGAATTGTCATAAAGTGACCTACACAATATTTAAATGCAGTATGAGTGCCACTGTATAATCTTGATCATAACTAAGTCATGAATATAAATTTCAACAGGATGTCTGACCTGATACATGTTAGTATCAGGTATGTCTCTGGCACAGTGTGAACCATGAAAAACATTCAACATTATAAAGGCTGCAGGTCAGACTGGGTGAGATGGGGTATGGGGGCAGCAAGAGTTCACTACAAATGTAGTGTGAAGACTTATGGTTATTCTCAGCTAACCCATACTGTGTGATGTAAAGATAAGTTCTGAAAGTAAAAGGAAAAGAAACAAATCCAAAACAATGCAATACAAATGATTGCTTTTAAGGAGGAAAAGTAATTAATGTAATCATAGTTAACAGAGATTTTCCACTAACAAGGGTTTTTCAAAAGAAAGAATTATCGTTTTTCACAGTAGGTACTTTTAACTCCATACCAGTAACTTGTTCATAAATCAAACTAGAGCACCAATTGGTGCAGAAGCTCATACCTCAACATCCTGAAGGTACCATTTCTGTATCATTACATCAAATTATAGG